>CAKNXH010056974.1:7618-20917 GCA_932178445.1 Andricus quercusramuli
TTCAACCAAAAAGTTTAATTTTCAACCAAATAGTTTAATTTTCTACCGAACTGTTGAATTTTCAATCCAAAAAGATGACTTTTTTTACAAAACAGTAGAATTTTTAACACAAAAGTTAATTTAAAAGCAAATAGTTAAATTTTCAACTATAATTATGAATCCTTAATAAAAAAAATGATTTTTTTTACAAAGTAGTTCAACTTTCAGTGAAATAATCGATTTTTCAACCAAAAATTATGAACGAATTTTCAACAAAGCATGAAACAGTTGATATTTCAACCAAGCAATTGCATGTTTAACTGAAAAGGATAATAGGATTAAATTTCTACTAAAAAAGACGAATTTTCAACAAAATAGTTAAATTTTTCAAAAATAATTAGATTTCTAACAAAATAGTTGAATTTCTAAACAAATAATCGAATTTTCAACATACAAAGATGCAATTTTAATTGAATTGTCGAATTTTCAAGCAAAAATGATTAAAATTCGATCAAATATTTGAATTTTCAAGACCAAATGACAAATTTTTTATATAACAGTTGAATTTTCATAAAAAAAGTGAATTTTTAATCCAGAAAAATGAGTTTTCTACTATGAAAGATGAAGTTTCTACAAAAGAGTACAATTTTTTAAGCTAAAAAGTCGAATTTTTCAGAAAAAAATCAACTTTTAAATCTGAAAAGATGAATTTTTAACAAAAAAGATAATTTGCAATAAAAAAAGATGAATTTTTAACAAGATAGTTGAATTCTTAAGCAAAAAGTTGAATTTTCAACAAACAAGAATGATAAAGACGATTTTTAAACAAAATTCATTAATTTTCTACCAAATAGTTGAATTTCTAACTTATATAAAATACAGGATAAAGTTATAACCAAAAATAGAATCGTTAAATTTTCAGATAAGAACTCTGATATAAAAAAATAACTTTGAACAAAAAATAACGAATTTTCAATTGAATTATTAAATTTTTAACCAAATACATACAACAATAATTAAATTTAAAAAAAAGATTAAATATTTTTGTATAATTGTGGGTTAAGCTAGCGATTTTCAATACAGATTTCAAAGATGGTTTACAATTTTGGAACAATTTAATTTTATGTTAATGTTTTTCACACGAAATCGGTTATTCTAAAAAATCATTAAATTTCAAAGGATACTTACAATTAGGAACAATTAATTCTGACGTTATGTTAGTATTTTTTTCGGTAATTATTTGTTTAAAAAAATTATATTTCAAAGAAAGGTTACAATTTTAACAGCTTTAGGTTATTTTAGTGTTATTTTACCAGAAATCGATATTTCTACAGAAAAATGATTAGAATTCCAATAATTTTTGTTTAAAATAATAAAATTTACATTTTTATTAAAATTTTTTTTTGAAATTCAAAATTTTTTTGCTGTTTATAATTTAGCTACCTGCAAAGATGAATTTTCAACTAAATAATCGAATTTTAAACAGAAAAGATTAAACTTCAACTAAAAACAGTTGCATTGCCAACGAAATGATTAAATTTTTTGGAAGACAGTTTAATACTTAACAAAAACGGTGAATTTTAAATGCAAAAGGACGAATTTTCTGTCGAAATAGGCGAATATTCAACAAAACAGTTGAACTTTAACCAAAAATAGTTGAATTTTCAACACGAAAATTGGAATGTTCGACAAAAAGACGAATTCTCAACGAAAAATTAAATAGTTGGTATTTCAAAAAAAAAAAAGAATTTATAATAAAATAGTTTAATTTTCAACCAAAGAGTTGAATTAAAAAAAAAATCAACAAAATAGTTAAATTTTGAACCAAATAGTTTAACTTTTAACATACAAAGATGAATTCTTAACCTAAACGACCCATTTTCAACAAAGAAAATTAATTTTCTACCCAAAAATGACAAATTTTCAACAAAATAAACCAATTTGCAAACAAATAATAACATAGATTTTCGACCGAATAGTTGAATTTTCTACTAATGACGATAAATTTCCATCCAAAAATGGAATAGTTAAATTTTCAGTTAAAAAAATTAATTTTCGTAGAAAAAAAGGATCTTCAACAAAATAGTCAAGTCTCCAACCAATATAATAAATTTGAAGAAAAGTAGTTTAATTTTCAATCAAGTAGTTGAATTTTCAATTAGGAAGATTTTTAATTTCTACCAAAAAAGATAAATTTAGTGAAAAAATATGAATTTTCAACCAAAACTGGAATAGTTCAATTTTCAGCAACAAAAAAAAAATGTTAATGCAAAAAATCATTTTTGACAGAATAGTTCAATTTTCAACAAATAAAATTAGATTTTAACAAAGTAGTTCTACGTTCAACCAAAAGGTTGAATTTTAAACCCAAAAAGGTTAATTTTTAATGAAAAAGTTAATAGTTGAATTTTTGACTAAAAACGAACAATTTTCAACCTAGAATGGAATAGTTGAATTTTCAATTAAAAAAATTAATTTAAATACAAAAATAAAGTTTTTCCAACAAAATAGTTCAATTTTCAGCCAATAAGATGATTTTTTATTAAAGTTTTTTTAGATTCCAACCAAGTAATTACATTTTCAATAACAAAGAAAATTAATTTTCTACCAAAAAAGACAAATTTTCAACAAAATACACCAATTTACAGACAAATAATTTATTTTTTTAAGTAAAAATGATTAATTTCCAGTAAAATAGATTTAAACTGAATAGCTGAATTTTGAACCGAAAAGAGGAATTTTCAACTAAAATGATGAATCTGCCATTCTGCAACCAAGGAATGAATGTTTAATAAAGTTTTTTTTTTCCTTTTTAAATAAAAAATCATCCTTTTGAAGACAAATTTCATCTTTTTTTTTATGAAAATGAAACTGTTGTGTAGAGAATTCAACAATTTTGTTAAAGTCATCCTTTTTGGGTAAAAATTCGTCTTTTTGGATTTAAAATTCAATTTTTTTGTAGAAACTTATTTCTTGGTTAAAAAATCATATTTTGATCGTGAAAAGTCAACTCAAATATTTTTGAACAGAAAATTCAACTATTTTCTTTAATTTATAAATTTATCCGCTTTGGTAGAAATTTCTTTTTTTCGATGAAAATGATTAATTTTCTAGCAGAAAAGATGAATTCTCAACAAAATACATAAATTTTTAACCACATAGTTAAAATTTCAAACAAGAAGATCCATTTTCTACCAGAGAAGACGAATTTTCAACCAAAAAGATTAATTTTCAATAGAGAAAACGAATTTCCTACAAAAAAGTTTAATTTTTAAGAAAAAAAATTTAATTTTAAATCGAAAACAGTTGAATTCATCCAAAAAAAGACAAATTTCAACAAAATAGTCCAATCATAAATCAAAACCAATTTAATTTTCTGCCAAAACAGAAGAATTTTCAATAAAATATTTACATTTTCAACAAAGAAAGGCGAATTCTAAACAAAAAACGTAAATGTTCATATTTCAACTAAAAAGGATTTTATTTGATCAAAAAGAGTTGAATTTATACAAAATAGATAATTTTTCATTTAAAGAAACTAATTTTCAACCAAAAAAATTAATCTTCATCCAAAAAGAACGATTTTCCACCAAGAAGATAAATTTTGTACGAAGAAACCATATTTTCAACAAAATACATCAATTTTACACTAAAAATATAAATTTTCAACCAGAAATAGAATAATTAAATTTTCAGTTATAAAAATAAATTTTCAACAACAAAAAAAAAAGGAATTTTCAAACAAAGAAATTAATTTTCAACCAAAACTAGAATAGTAAAATTTCATGTAAAAAATTAGGGTTGAATCAGATAAAATACATTTTCACCGAAATAGTTCAATTTTCGACCAAATAGATGAATTTTTATCAAAAAAGACGATATTTCAACAAAAAAGTTGATTTTTCAATCAAAAAAGATTACCTTTTAACGAAATAAATGAATTTTCAACAGAATAATTAAATTTTCCACAAAACAGTTGAATTTTCAACTAAATAAAATACATTTTTAACCAAGAAGAATTATTTTCTGCCGTGAAACAAATTTTCAGTAAAATAATTAAATTTTCAACCAAAGAGATGAATTTTTAACTAAAATACGGAATTTTTAACCAAATGATCGAATTTTTAAACAAAAAAGATGCAACTTCAACCAAAGAAGTATTCTTTTCTACAAAAAAAGAATTTTCATAAAAATAATTAAATTTTCAAGCAAATAGACGAATTTTCTAATAAAAAAGATGAATTTTCAACAAATAAAGATTTTTCAGCCAAAACAGGAAAAAATGTAAAAGAAATTGTTGAACATTCAAGCCAAAAGACAGCATTTTTAACCAAAAAATTGTAGTTTTAATCAAAAGAGAGAAAATTTCCACCAACAGGATTAGTTTTCTGACAATAAAGACCGATTTTTGACTTATAAAAAAGATTAAATTTCAGCAAAAAAAAAGTGGGAAAGTTACATTTGTAGGTTAACAAATTAATTTAAAAAAAAATCAATTTTCAGCCAAAAATAGTTACGTTTTTAGTTTGAAAATTATTTTTCAACGAAAAAGATGAATTTTTAACCAAAAAATATGAATTCTCAACGAATAATGTAATAGTAGATATTTCAAATAAAAAATAATTACTAGTCCCAAACTTATTAATTTTCAAAATTCTCTAACTGTGCCTCGACCAATTTTTTACTTGCTCTGACCATTAATATTCAAATACCATTTCGATTGTAGTTTCGTGATTTTCACCGTGATAAAATAAACAGTCTATTGTTAAAAAGGTTATTTTTTTTGTTCAGAAGAGAAAAAGTTTAAATTCCAGAACCATGAGCAAAATTCAAGGACTTTTCCAGGTTTTTTTCCAGGTAAAAACGAATTCCAGGACTTTTCCAGGTTTTCCAGGATACTAGACACCCTGGTTTAAGAAATAAACTGTTGAAAACTGATAAAAATTCAACATTCAATTTTAAAATATCTTTTAAACCGCTCAAAAAAAGTATAAAAAAATTCCCAATTCTCAAACCAATGGCCACCCTCTATAAGATTAATAAATATTTAATAAAATTGTATATACCGATGAAATATTTGTGTGGTTCGCCAACATCAAACCAGATACTCGATGAGTGCTTTGTATGTAAGGAGACTTCCTGGAGAGGGCAACTTGAATACTAGCTGGACCCCAGGGTATAAATTGTGCAAGTTTCCTTTCTCTAATCCTTTGTAAAGATTTGTGTACTTGCGTAGGATCCACTTCACCCTGAATAATATTTAAAATTGATATGTAGCAGTGCGCTGCGTTTCTGTCCAAGGCTGTGGAAACCATCATATTTTTTGGCTGCAGAAGTCGCCGCATAACGTCTAATACTGAAGTTTTTCGAACCGATGCTCCCTATAATAACAGAAGGAATAACAGAATTATAAGGGGCTGAAATGTTTCAAAATAAGAGATTTTTCACGAAAATAGGGGAATAAATTCGTTCAAATAAAATTAATGCCCGTATACTTGAATTTTTAATTTGAAAAATTAAATTTTCAACAAACAGTTAAATTTCCAAACAAGAATAATAAGTTTCTATCAAAAAAGATGAATTTTCAACAAAATAAAAAAGTTTTCAACCATGCAGTTGCATTTTCAAATAAAAAAGGTAAAATTTTAAGAAGAAAAAACGAATTTGAGAAAATCGTTCAATTTTCAACTATTAAGAGAAATTTTTAACCAATAAGATTGATTTTCAACTAAACGTTTGAATTTTCAATTGAAAAATGTTTTCACAAAAATGAAATATTTAAATTTTTAGTTGAAAAAAATTAATTTTCACCTAAAGAAGATGAATTTTCAACTAAATAGTTAAATTTTAAAACAAGACGAATAATTTTCTACCAAAATTTTTTTTTCAAAAAAGTGATTTAGTTTTCAACCAAAAATTAATTTTCAACAAAAAAGACAAATTTTAAACCTGAAATAGTTACATTTTCAACCAAAGAAATAATGCATTTTCTAAAGAAGAGTTTAATTTTGAACAAAAAAATTAATTTTCCGGCAAGAAGGTTGATTTTCTACTGCAAGCATAATAATTTTATACCAAAAAGAAGAATTTTCAACTATAAAAATTTTTTTCAACAAAAGTAGAATACTTACATTTCTTTTAAAGAAATTCTTTTTCAACGAAACCAAAAAAAAAAGACGAATTTTCAACAAAATAGTTAAATTTTCAAACAAGAAGATTAAACGGATGAATTTTCAACTAAAAAAGACAAATTTTTAATCAAAAATGGAATAGTTAAATTTTCAGTTGATTAATTTTCAATAACAAAGAAATGAATTTTCACAAAAATAATTAATTTTTCAATCGTAAAAAGAATTTTTAACTAATTTTCAGCCAAAAAAAGAACTAATTTTCAATCAAGTGTGATCATTTTCTACCAAAAAATATAAATTTTCAACAAAATACAGAAGTTTTCAACCATACAGTTGAATTTTCAAATCAAAAAAGTCAAATTTTAAGAAGAAAAAACGAATTTGAGAGAAAATAGTTCAATTTTAAACTATAAGGAGGAATTTTTAACCAGAAAGATTGATTTTCAACAAAACGTTTGAATTTTCAATTAAAAAAGAATTTTCAATTCAAAAATGTTTTCACAAAAATGAAATACTTAAATTTTTAGTTGAAAAAAATCAATTTTCATTTGAAAAAGACAAATTTTCAACTAAATAGTTAAATTTCGAAACAAGAAGAATAATTTTCTACCAAAAAAGATGAATTTTTAACAAAACATAGAAGTTTTCAACCATGCAGTTGAATTTTCAACTAAAACGGATACATTTTTCAGAAAAATAAAAACGAATTTGAAAAAATAGTTTAATTTTCAACCACAAAGTTGATTTTTTAACAAAGTAGATTGATTTTCTACCAAAAAAGACGATTTTTCAATAAAATACATGAATTTTTCGCCAAATGATTGAGTTTTCAACTGAAACATACCAATTTTCGACAAAAAGCGAATAATTAAATTTGTAGTCAACTAATTTTTGATAGAAAAATTTAATTTTCGATAGAAAATGTTAATTTGCATCAAAATAGTTCAATTTTCAACGAAAGAGATGAATCTTCAACAAAATAATTCAATTTTCAACCTAAAATATTTTTGTTTTAAATCAAAAACACTTGAATTCAATAAAAAAGACGAATTTTCAATCAAATGATTCAATTTTCGACCAAAAAGATTTTTCAGTCAAGCAAGACAAAAAAATGTTAACCAAATTAGTTTACTTTTCAAATCAAAAATATAATTTTTCAATCAAAAATAAAATAGTTGAATTTTCAACGACAAAAAAATGCATTTTCTAAAGAAGAGTTCAATTTTCAACCAAAAAAATAATTTTCCAGCAAGAAGGTTAATTTTCTACTAAAAAGACTAATTTTCAAATAAGTACATGATTTTTTGAACAAAAAAATTAATTTTCAAACAAGCTTAATAATTTTATACCAAAAAGAAGAATTCTCAACTATAAAAAATTTTTTGCAACAAAAGTAGAATACTTAAATTTCTTTTAAAGAAATTCATTTTCAACAAAACAAAATACGAATTTTCAACAAAATAGTTAAATTTTCAAACAAGAAGATTATATGCGTGAATTGTCACCTAAAAGAGACAATTTTCTAACCAAAAATGGAATAGTTAAATTTTTAGTTAATTAATTTTCAACCAGAAAGAAATGAATTTTCACAAAAATAGTTAAATTTTCAACCGAAAGAAGAATTTTCAAATAAATTAATATTCAGCAAAAAAAAAAAAATTTTCTACCAAAAAATATACATTTTCAACAAAATACAGACATTTTTAACCATAAATTTGAATTTTTAACTAAAAGAGATACATTTTTAATAATAAAAAAAAAAAAACGAATTTTAAACAATTGTATAATTTTTAGAAAAAAGATAAATTTCCAAGCAAGAAGATTAATTTTCTATCAGAAACGATGGATTTTCAATAAAATACATGAATTTTCAACCAAATGGTTGAATTTTCAACTAAAAAAAGACAAATTTTCTAACTAAAAGTGGAATAGTAAAATTTTCAGTTAATTAATTTGTAACGAAAAAAAAATGAATTTTCAACAACAAAAATATTAATTCTCAACGAAAAATGTAATAGTTGATATTTCAACCTAGAAAGATTTTTAATTAACAACCTTTGAATTCAAACTAAAAAAGACGAATTTTGAACAAATTTATTAACTTTTCAAATAAAAAAAACACCAGTTTTCTACTAAAAATAAATTTATGAAAATAGTACAATTTGCAAGTGAAGAAACATTTTCAGCAAAACAGTTAAAATTCCAACCAAAATAGATTTTTCTCCGCCAATAAATAAAAAAAATGGCATCTAAAATGTTTCATTTCAAGCAAAAAATCCTAATTTCCTGCAAAACAATGAGTTTTCAATACGAAAGTATTAATTTTTAATAGCAAAAATTTAATTTTTATCCCAAAAATATGAATTTTCTGCCAAATTAATTGAATTTTCCACCAAATAAATGAAATTTGAACTGAAAACGTTAAATTTCTAAGCAAAAATGGAATAGTCACATTTTTTCTTGAAATATAAATTTACAATTAAAAAAAAATGTTCAAAAATTAGTTGAATTTTCAACCAAAGAAATGAATTTTGAACTGGTGTAATAAATCTAAAACCGAAAAAAAATGTTTACGTAATAGTTAAATTTTTAGTTTGACAAATTAGCTTCCAACCAAAAAAGTCAATTTTTAACAACAAAAATTAATATTTATTCAAAAAGATTAATTTTTAGCTAATAAGACTACTTTTCTGCCATAAAAGACGAATTTTCAACAAAATAGTTACATTTTTACCTTAAGCAGTTAAATTTTTAACTTAAAACAGAATAGTTAAATTTTTCAGTTGAAAAAATTATTGTTCAACCCCCAAAAACGAATTTTCAGCTAAATAATTAAAATTTCAACCAACAATGATTTTTCCATCAATAAATAAAAAAACCCATTCAAAATATTTAATTTTAAGTGAAAAATGCAAATTTCCTGCAAAACAGTGATTTTTCAATCAAAAATATGAATTTTTAACAAACAAAAAAATGAATTTTTATCCCAACAATATGAATTTTCAACCAAAATAATTGAATTTTGCACCAAATGAATGAAATTTGTATTAAAAAAGATAAATTTTGAAGCAAAAATGGAATAACTACATTTTCATCTTAAAAAAATAAATTTATAAATAAAAAACGAATTTTCAAAAACCAGTTAAATTTCCAATCACAGCAATGAATTTTGAACTAGTGATGAATCTTCAACCAAAAAAGTTTATTTTTAACCAAATAGTTAAATTTTCAGTTTGAGAAATAAACTTTCAACCAAAAATGTGAATTTTCAACAAAAAATAATTTCTATAAAAAGATACATTTTTGACAAAATATAGAATAGAATAAATTTTCATTTAAAAAAATAAATTTTCAATTAAAAAAATGAATTTTCAGGTAACTAGATAAATTTTTAACCAAATAAATGAATTATTAACTAAAAAAGATTAATGTTACAAACAAAAATAAAATAGTTAAATTTTCAGTTAGAAAAATAAATTTTCAAAAAAAAAAAAAACAACGAATTTTCAACAAAATAATTAAATTTTCAATTCAAAACAAATGAATTTGTATCCAAAAAGATAAAGTTTCAACTAATGAGACTACTTTTCTATCAAAGAAGACAAATTTTCAACAAAATAGTTGAATTTTTAACCAAAAAAGATTTTTCAGTCAATAGAGGAAAAGAATGTCACAAAAAATGTTGAATTTCCTGCAAAAAAGTTGAGTCTTCCAACTGAAAATATGAATTCTTCACAAAAAACTTGAATTTTCAACCTGAAAATATAAATTGTCTACAAAAATAATTGAATTTTCAACCAAAAATATATCTTAAACAAAAAAATAAAAATAAACGAATTTTCAACAAAATAGTTCCATTTTTAACCAAACGCATAATTTTTAACCAAAAATAAAATAGTTAAATTTGCAGTAAAAAATTAATTTTCAACGAAATGAAATGATTTTTCAACGAACTAATCAAAATTTTAAACAAGCAGATGAATTTTTCAATCAAGAAGATTACATTTCTATCAAAATTTAACCGAATTATTTAATTTTCAATTCAAAGGATTAATTTTCTACCAAAAAAGACCAATCTTCTTCAAAATAGATGAACCTTAAACTAAAAAAGATAAATTTTCAACCAAAAATAGAATACTTAAATTTTTAGTTAGATAAATAAATTTTTAACAAAAAGAACACGAATTTTCTACAAAATAGTTCAATTTTCAACCAAATAAATCAATTTACTACCAAACAAATGAATTTTTACCCAAAAAGAAAAACCTTCAATCAATGAGACTATTTTTCTACCAAAAAAGAGGAATTTTCAACAAAATAGTTATTAAAGTAAATCAATGTTATTAAAATTAATATTAAATTTCTAAAGCTTTAAATTCCTAATATTTTAAGTAAAAATATTGCATTTTTTAATGAAATAGATAAATTTTTTAACCAATGAGTTGAATTTTCAAGTAAAACGATCAATTTTTAACACAAACCCGAATAGTTTCATTTTCAATTCAAAAAATTAATTTTCAACCCAAAAAGAACAAATTTTCAATAAAATAGTTCAATTTTCAACCAAACAGTTGCATTTTTAACCAAAAAAGATTATATTTCTCCAAAAGAATTGGAAATAAAATTTCAAAAATAAATCAAATAGTTACATTTTCAACTAAAGAGATGAATTTTTAACGAAAGAGATGAGTTTTCAAAAAGTTACATTTTTAATCCAAGAGTTGAATCTTTAACAAAAAAAATTAATTCTCAAGAAAAATGTAGTAATTCATATTTTAATAAAAAAAATATTTTTTTAATCAAAAGTTTTTAGATTTAGTTTTAGATTCAAAATTTGAATCCTCAAACAAAATGGATTAATTTTTAACCAAACAGTTGCATTTTTAACCAAAAAATATTAAATTTCTACCAAAATAGATGAATTTTTAAACAAAGCGATGAGTTATCAATTAAAATAATGCATCTTCAGCCAAAAAATGAATGATTAATTAAAAAAAAAATATTTTTATTTTAAATAAAAAGAAACAGTTGGGTTCATTCAAAAAGATGAATTTTCAACTAAAATTATGAATCATCAACCAAAAAAATTGATTTTTAACAAAGCATTTCAATTTTCAAACAAGTAATTTTTTTTTACCGAAATAGGTGAAACTTGTACGAAAGCCGGTGAATTTTCAAACCAAAAAGTCGAAATTTCAACAAAAAAGGACTAATTTTTCACAAAACAATTAAATTTACAACCAAATAATACAATTTTCAAATAAGAAAGATGAAAAATCAACCAAATATGTCGTAGTAGACTTGTCAACCAAGAAAAATGAACTTTCGACCAAAAATAATAGTTTAAATAAATATTAAAGTTCGTTTTTAAGACTTAAAAAATATTAGGCTAGAAAACTGGAAATTTTGCTTCATATTTTAGGCCTTGGTATGTATAAATATTAATTTAACTAATTTTTAATTTAACTTAAGAATGTAAAAAAATACCTCTTGATCTGTGGTAAGTGGAGTATATCCTGTCATCAGGAAATGAAGTCGGGGAGTTGGTATTAATGGTGCTATCAAACCCACTAAATCATTGTTCATATACGAAGGATATCTGGAAGTTTAAGACACAATTATATTTAATGTCTGGAAGAATGATCAATTTTTCAATTAATTAAAAAAAAATCAACAGAATAGTTCAATTTTGCACAAAGCAAACATTTTTCAACTAAAATGATGAATCATCAAATAAAAACAATAAATTTCGAACACAGTTATACTTCAACTGAAAAAGATTAAAATTTTAATCCAAATAAATCAGTAATCTAAGAATTCAACAGAAAAAAAAAGAATTTTCGAACAAATATTTGCATTGCTAAAGGAATTTTCAACCGATTAGTTAAATTTTCAAGCTACATTTTCAATCAACAAGATTAATTTTCTAAAAAAAAAGATTAATTTTCAATAAAATACAGAAGTTTTCAAATAAAGAAGGTCAATTTTGAACAAAGTATGGAACAGTTAAATTTTAATTTAAGAGAATTAATTTTGAACAAAAAAATAAATAATTTTCAAAAAAATAGTTAAATTTTGACAAAAAATGGGTCTTCAATCAAAAATATGAATCAACTACCTAAAAATAAATTTCGAACAAAGTAGATCCACTTTTAACTAATTAGTTTCATTTTCAACCAAAAAAATATGAATTCTGAACAAAAATATAATAGTTGATATTTCAGCTTAAAATTATTTTAATTTTAATCCAAAAACAGTTGAATTAAAAAAAAAACGAATTTTCAAAAAAATTTTGCATGTTTAAAGGAATTTTCAACCTAATAGTTAAATTTTCGACGAAAGAAATGAATTTTTAACCCAGAAGATAAATTTTCAACCAACAAGATTAATTTTCTGACAAAAAGGATTAATTTTCAATAAAATACATGAATTTTGAACTGAAGAAGATCAATTTTTAACCCAATATCGAATAGATAAATTTTCATTTAGAAAAATTAATTTTCAACCCAAAAAAAAAAATAATTTAGACAAAATTTTGAACAAAAAAAAAAAGGTTTTCAATCAAATTGATGAATTAAGTACCTAAAAATGAATTTATAACAAAGTAGATCCACTTTCAACTAATTAGTTTCATTTTCAAAGAAAAAAATATGAATTCTTAACAAAAATGTAATAGTTGATATTTTAGCCAAAAATATTTTTATTTTAATCCAAAAACAGTTGAATTTAACCAAAACAATTAATTTTCTACCAAAAAATATTAATTTTCAACAGAATAAAAGAACTTTCGACTCAAGAAGATAAATCTTCAATCAAACATGGAATAGCTCAATTTTCATTTTAAAAATTAATTTAAAAAAATAATTTTCAACAAAATAGTTCAAATTTTAACAAAAATAAAAGGGTTTTAAACCAAAAAGATTAATCATAAAAATAATTAATTTCAAACAAAGTAGTTCCATTTTCAATTAGCTATCTTACCTTTAAAAAAAAAAAAATTAATTCTGAACGAAAAATGTTATTGCTGATATTTCAACCAAAAAAGACTTTTTTTTTTTTTTTTTTTTTTTTTTAAATTAAAATAATTATTTGAAAGTGGATCTACTTTGTTCGAAATTAATTTCTTTTTGGTTGATGATTGATTATTTTGATTGAAAAACCTTTATTTGTGTTCAAAATTGAACTGTTT
>CAKNXH010056975.1:0-15247 GCA_932178445.1 Andricus quercusramuli
TTTTTTTGTTAAAAATTCAACTGCCTTCTTAGAAATTCATTTATTAACTGAAAAGATTTTTTTGTTGGAAAATCGTTTTTTTTTCGAAAATTAATTTTTTTAACTGAAAATTTAACTATAATAGTTGAGGTTTCATCATTTTAGTAGAAAATTGGACTATTAGGTTGAAAATTTTTTTTTGTGTACATTTTTTGTTGTGAATTTATCTTTTTGTTGGAAATTCATCTTTTCTCCCAAAATTTTCGACTTCTTAGCATCACTATTTGGTGAGAAATTGCAACTATCATGTTGAAAAATTAATTATTTTGTTGATCATCCAACTATTCTGGGATTTTTTAAATTCTGAAATAAATTTGATCTCTTCAAATCTTTTATAATTATTAAAAATCTTCTAATTTTGTCGAGTTCTTCAATACAAGTATTTCTCTATAATTCAATTTTTCTCATCTTTTTTGAATATGTAAAAAAGTTTACAAATTACAGTGTGGTAGCGAAATGTCAATTACAGAAATAATACTCATCATTAAATAATCATTTACAATTTAGATTTTTTTTCATATCAATAATGTTTGAAAACATTCAGAAATCAATTTTATGATGAAGTTAAATTATTTATTTATAAATTTTGATATACAAAGATAATAGGGCAGAAAATTCATAAATTGAAAATGTTGAGTAATCGGGTCAAAATCCTTAATTTGGTTGAAAATTCAATTGTTTGTTTCATAATGCACCTTTAGATTTGAAATTCATATTTTTGGAATGAAAATTCGTCAGTTTTGTGGAAAATTCGTTTTTTCAAGGGGGGAGGGGGGTGTTAGGCATCCAATTATTTTGGTTGAAAATTCAACTATTATTTTGAATTATAACTTTTTTGTTAATAAGTCATATGTTTTTATTAAATATTCCGTTGTTTTGATAAAAATAAACTTTTTTTTTTTAAATTTAACATATTTTTTATTCGAATATATTTGACATTTTTGAAATGTCAGTCTTTGAATATTAATGGTCACATGAAATAAAAAATTGATCAGGGAAAAATCAGGGAAAATTTAGGGAATTTAAACATTATTTTTTTCGGTCACCCTGCAGAATTGAACAAAAAATCAATATCCGTACCTGCGCATTGAAAACGTTAAATTTGCATAGGTTGGTATTATACCTATCCGTAATTTTTACAGCGCATGCGTCCAAAGAAAAATCTTCTAGAAGCATTGGATGTCCGCGAGTGAATTCGGCATTGAAAGTGGTCAGCTTGTCTTGTGTGATTGTTGTTAGTTCACACCAGCAAATATTTATTATTATAAATTCATGTTGACATGGAAATTTATATTTATAAAAAAAGCATTCACTTTTGTTAGTAAAAAATATAATTTTTTTATAATTTAGGAAGGCGCGAACTTCACATGTATCAATTATTTAGATTTTTTAATTATTATAAATAATAATTAACTTTTTGTGTAAGAAGCGCGATTATTCGTTAGGGAATTACGTTCAAAATGAACCTCTTCTTATTTCTGCACGAAAATCTGCGAATCGAGCGCTTCAAAAAAACTTATTTTGGTAAGTTGAAGTTGAAATTGTTAAGTTGGTAATTGTTGTTTTTGAATTAATAGTTCAAATCAGACCATTTTTTTCATTATTTTAAACAAAAGTCATTGGATTTATATCTTAAGATTTTTGTTCAAAAAAATTTAACCGGAAAATGACCGGGAATTTTGTTTACCGGCAAAAAAACCGGGAATTTCATTCAGTGATCGGGATTTTTTTCTTACATGTCATAATATGCAAATCCAAAGTGGTTTCATTTATTTTATTGTACTAATTCTGAGTTGAAACCATGAATTTTCTGAATAATTATTAATTTCATTTGATTAATTTTAATTTTTTAAAATTTAATTTGGGTTCAATTTTTTAATTAGTTTTTTATATTTTGAATAATATTAAAAAATCACTTTAATAATTACAATTACCCTGACTTGGAACAGGAAATTTCTATGAAGAATTATATATTTTTTGTTTGGACATACAATTTGCGCGAAAAATTGAAATTAGATCAATTTTAACTAAATAGTTAATTTTTCAACTAGGAAGATAAATTTTCTACCAAGAAGGTCAATTTTCTATAAAAAAAAAAATAGTTTTCAACAAAATATATGATTTTTTAATCGAATAGTTTAATTTTCAAACAAAGAGATAAATTTTCTATCAAGAAGATTATTTTTCACCAACAAGATGAATTTTCAACTAAATAGTTGAATTTTCAATAAAAAAAGATAAATTTTAAATCTCCAATTGATTATATAAATTTTCAATTAAATAAATAAATTTTCGAATGAAAACAATAAATTTTTACTCGAACCGACTGACACAAACGTCCTCGGAACGTACTTAGAACGTTCTCAGGACGTTAATGTTTTTGTGCCCACTGGATTATCAACAAATTAGATAAATTTTCTACTAAAAAAATTAATTTGTAACTAGAATGATGATTCATTCATCAACAAAATTAATTTTCAACCAAATATTTAATTTTTAACCAAAATACGTGAATTTTTGACCAAATGGTCGAATTTTTAACAAAAAAAAGATAAATTTTCAACAAGAAGTGGACGCTATATTTTAAATTAAAAAATTAACATTTGACCAGAAAATTTGTTGACAAAATAGGTCAATTTTCAAACAATGAGACGAATCCTCATCTAAAAGAGAGATGAATTTTCAAACAAAAAAGAGAAATATTCAAATATTCAAAATTCATTTTGTTCAAAATTCATCTTTTTGGTTGCAGATTCATCAGTTAATGAGTAGTTAAAAATTAATTTCTTTGGTTAGAAATTGGACTATTTTATTGAAAATTAATTTGTTTTTTTGAAAATGACTTTTTTTTACTAAAAAGTGAACTGTACGATTTACGGTCGAAAGGGTATTTTCTTTAGTTTAAAATTAATGTATTTTATTAAAAAATTCCTATTTTCAGTAGAAAATCTATCTCCTTCGTTGAAAATTTGACTTTTTTGTTGAGAATTAATCTTTGTAGGCTGAAATTTTTTATATTTGGTTAAAAATGGCTTTTTTTTTGTTTGTTGAAATATCAACTTTTCTGGTTGAAAATAGCAGTATTTCGTTAAAAATTCAACGATTTTGTTGAAAATTAGATTGTTTTTTTGAAAATGCCTTTTTTTTACTGAAGAGTTAACTGTTTCATTGTTGAAAATGTATTTTCTTTAGTTTAAAATTCCAGTATTTTTTTATTTTTATATGATGTTAATTAATTATTATTTTATATATATATATATCATTATTATTAATATATTTATATAATATTTATATATATTATATTTTATTTTTATTTATTATTATATATAATTAAATATTATATATATTATTATTTTAAATAAAATATTCTAATATTTTGTTGAAAATTAAAGGTGATCCGTAAAAAGTTTATTTCTTGGTCGAAAGTTCAACTGTGTTTCTGAAAATGTGTCTATTTTCACAAAAAATTCGTCTTTCTAGATTAAAAATTGATATTTTTATGTTAAAAATTCCACTGTCTTCTAAAAAATTCCATTATCTTGTTGATATTGCACTTGTTTTTTGTTAATGTTTAATCTTTTTCTTTAGTTGAAAATTCCTCTTTATATGTTGAAAATTAAACAATTTAGTTGAAAATTCAATTAGTTTATTGAAAATTCATCCTTTTGGTTAAAAATAATACTATTTTATTCTTAATTTGTATTTTTGGTAGAAAATTGATATTTGCGGGTTGAAAATTCATCTCTATGGTTAAAAATTGATTTTTTTTAAATTAGTTTTTTTTTTCTGTTGAAAATTACCTTTTATGCTGAAAAGTTAACAGTTTTTGTTGAAAATGTATTTTCCTAATTTGAACATTCATATTTCTGTTAGAAAATCAATGCTTTTGGCTGAAAATGTAAATATTTGTTTGAAAATGTGACTATTTTTTCCAAAATTGAATTATTTTGTTGAAAATTTAAGTTTTTTTTTTAAATTGATGATTTTCAGTAAAAAATTAAACTGTTTTGTTGAAAATTCGTCCTTCTAAATTGATCATTCATCTTTTTTGGTTGACAATTCAATTGTCTTCTAAAAACTGCAATTATTTCTTTGACATTGCAACTGTTTTGGGTTGAAGTTTAATCTTTTTTGTTAAAAAATTCGAACGATTAGTTAAAATTACAACAATTTGGTTGAAAATAAATTATTTTTTTCGAAATTAAACTTAAAAATAATTTAAAATTAAAAATTTTTTTTTTGGGGGAGAATTTAAATACTTTGTAGAAAGTTTTTTTTGCTTTGTTCAAAATTTATTCTCTCTTGTGTTAAAGACTAATTATCCTAGTTGAAAATTAATCTCTCGGGTTTAAAAAAACACTGTTTTTTTTTAATTCGTCTTTTTGGTAGAAAATTAATATTTTCGGGTTCAAAATTGATCTCTTTGGTTGACAATTGGACTATTTTGTTGGGAACTAATTTTTGTTTGTTGCAAATTACTTTTTTGACCTAAAAGTTAACATTTAAAAAAAAATGCATTTTCTTCAATTGTAATTCAATTTTTTTTAAATTTATATATTTGGTAGAAAATTAATGTTCTTGGTTGAGAATTCGTCTTTTTGGTTGAAAATTTATCTTTTCAGGTTGAAAATTTAAATATTTGTTTTGTTAAATATTTGTTAAATATTCGTCCTTTGAATTGATAATTAATCTTTTTTTGCTGAAAATTCAACTGCCTTCTGGAACATGCAATTATTTCTTTAATATTCTAACTATTTTTTGTTGAATTTTAACCTTTTTTGTTTGAAAGTTCGACCATTCAGTTAAATACTATTTTCAATAAAACTATTTTCTGAAAATTTGTCTTTTTGGTAGAAAATTAATATTTGCGAGTTGAAAATTCATTCCTTTGCTTAAAAATTGGACTATTTTGTTCAAAATTAGTCTTTTCAGTCAAAAATCGTTTTTTTACCTAGAAGTTAACATTTTTTGTTGAAAATGTATTTTCTCCAATTAAAAGTTCATTCTTTCGTTTAAAATTCGTATTTTGGTATAAAATTAATGTTTTTGGTTGAAAATTCGACTTTTTGGTTGAGAGTTTATCTATTCAGTGTGAAAATTTCAATATTCAATTAAAAATGTAAGTATTTTTTCGAAAATTGAATTATTTTGTTGAATTTTTTTTTTTTTTATGTTAAATTTTCTGGTTGAAAATTCCAGTATTTGGTTAAAAATTCAAGTATTGTGTTGAAAATTTTATTATTTTGTTAAAAACTGACGTTTTTCAGTGAAAAATGTAACTGCTTTGTTGAACATTCGTTCTTCTGAATTGATAATTAATCTTTTTTTTTTTTTGAAAATTCAATAGTCTTCTGAAAAATGCAATTATTTCTTTAATATTGTAACTGCTTTTTTTTTAATTTGAAACTTTTTTGTTTGAAGATTGGACCATTCAGTTCAAATTTCAACAATTTGGTTAACAAATTAAATTATTTTGTTGGAAATTAAACTATTTTGTTAAAAAAAATATTTTTTTAACGAAAATTTAACTACTTGGTAGAATGTTGAATTACTTAGTTAAGAATTTATTTTTCTCTCGGTTGAAGACTAATTACTTTAGTTGAAAATTCAAATCTTCGTTTGAAAATAATACTATTTTCTGAAAATTTGTCTCTTTGGTAGAAAATTTGTTTCTTTGGTAGAAAATTAGTATTTATAATAATTGAACTTTATTGTTTAAAATTAGTCTGTTTCGTCAAAAATTGCTTTTTTTTACCTAAAAGTAAAAAATTTTGTTTGGAAATGTATTTTCTTATATTAAAAATTTATTTCTTTGTTGAAAATTCGTCTTTTTGGTTGATAATTCATCTTTGTCGATTGAAAATTTAAATATTTGTTCAAAAATTCAGCTATTATATTACTATAAAATTCCAACTCAGAATAATAACTATTTTGAAAAATTCCCTTTTCTGAATCCGAAATCATTTAAAATGTTTAGAAACCTCTCGAAAAAAAAAATGTCAAACAATCAAATCTTTTGAACTCTGAATTGGATCGCAGAATGTTTAGAACAAAATTATTATCATTTTTCAAGAATTATTATAATTTACATATGCAAAAGTGTATTTTTGAAGAAAAAAAACAGTTTTTGGTTAGAACAGGAATTTTCCAAACCAATTATATCTAATTCTGAATAAGATTTTCAAAAAAATTATAATTATGGCGCGGAAGAGGAAATTTTCTAGAATTAAATCAGTATTCCTTAATTTTTTTCCAATAGTAGAAATTCTTGTCGGTAGAGTAATTTATATTTCCTAAAAAATTTATAATTATAAACAAATTCTTAGAAATGAATTTGACTTTGTCATGTCAATTTCGTCATAAAATCTCAATTTTAAGGGTATTGCCCACCTTGCAATTTTTTTCATACCGAAAAAAATTGTTTAAATCTTGCTAAAATAGGGGATCATTAGAACAAAAAAAAATGAAAATTAAAAGTCAATTGCAAACAATTTATGCACTTTTCTTGACAGGAAAGATCTCATATTACGTATACATGACACTCAGCTTGTTTACAATTACGAAGACGATTTATCTCATTTATCTGCCATAAAAATGAGATTGTTTTGCACTTCTATTTTTAAAGAAAATATACGTACGTCTCAGAGGAGTAACTCAATTTAAATTCGAAAACAAGATTTATCTTTAAGGCTCTATACGTGAAAAAAATTTTAATTTTTGTTAGATATCGGCTTTTTTAAAGATTATTCTCGTAGGAAACAATTGTTGCTTATGTCACAATAAGTGGAGTAATCTAATTGATCGAGTGAAGTGTAATTTATTAAAACAGTACGGTCAGTGCATTAAACTCATTTAAACGATTGAGTGCAATACTTCAATTCAATAACATGCTATTATTCGATTAACATTGACCTCAGCTGATTTTAGTCTTAGTAGTCAATTTTTAATTTTTCCTGGTCAATTAAAAAAATTCAAAAAATTTTGATAATTTTAAACGATTTTTGAAGGTTTCCAGAGATTTTTTAAGATTTTAGAGGATTTCAAATATTTATCATTCTGGGACAAGGAATTTTGGAAAATAATGATAAGTTACAAGAATCTTTAGCAAGAAAACTATTCATCTTGGTTGAAAATTTGAATATTTTATTGAAAAACTTTTTTTTTGTTAAGAATTAATTTTTTTAACTGAAAGTGTAACTGTTCCATTTTTGATTAAGAATTTTTTTCCACTACTTTGGTAAAAGTTGAACCACTTTGTTAAAAATTGGTTTATTTTGGTTAAAAATTTGACTTTTTTGGTAGGAAGCTAATATTTTTGGTAAAAGCATCCTTTTTTTGTTGAAAATGCAACTGTTCAGTTGAAAATTAACTTCTTTGTTGAAAATTCTTATTTTTGAGTTTTCCAAACATTTTAAAATATATCAAAGATTTCTGATTTTGGAACAGGGAATTTTGGAAAAGAATGATATTTTTGAGTTTATAATTTGGTTCATAATTGGATTTATAATTTGAAATTTGGTTATAAGAATTACAATTCTGATTTTGAACAGAGAAGTCAGAATTATCCTACAATTAAAAAATATTTTTTTCAAAAAATCTATCAATTCTTGTAAAGGGAAAGCCGGTGTATTTAGCAAAAAAAAATATTTTTCATTTTAGTCGCAAATTCATGTCGTTGGTTATAAATTTAACTACTTTATTGAAAACTCTTTTTTGGTTAAAAAATTTTTTTACCTGATTCAACCCGTCGTTTTTTGATTAAAAATTGATTCATTTTAGTTGAAAAATTGAATTTTTTTGGTAGAAAACTAATTTTTTGGCTGAAATATCATCTTTTTTTGGTGAAAAATCCAACTTTCTGGATGAAAATTAACTTTTTTGTTGAAAATTCATATTTCCGGGTTTTCTAAAAATGCTAAAATCAGAATCTTAGCAAAAAACTATTCGTCTTCTTGTTTGAAAATTTAACTACTTTATTGAAAAACCTTTTTTTTTTTGTTAAAAATTATTTTTTTTAACTGAAAGTGTAACTGTTCCATTTATGGTTGAGAATTGATTTTTTTGATTCCACTACTTTGGTAAAAAATGAACCAGTTTGTTAAAAATTGATTTTTTTGGTTGAAGGTTAATCTCTTTGGTTAAAAATTGGTTCATTTTAGTTGAAAATTTGACTTTTTTGCTAGGAAACTAATATTTTGGTTCAAATATTCTTTTTTTGTTTTGTTAAAAATACAAGTGGTTGGTTTAAAATTAACTTTTTTGTTGGAAATTAATATTTTCGGGATTTCTAAACATTTTAAAATACTTCAAAGATCCATTTTAGATAAAAGTTCAACTTTTTTGGTGGAAAACTAATTTTTTGGTTGAAATATTATATTTTTTTTTGGTGAAAAAAACAACTGTCTGGATAAAAATAAACTTTTTTGTTAAAAATTCATATTTCCGGGCTTTCTAAACATGCTAAAATATTTCAAAGATTTCTGATTCTGGAACAAGAAATTTTGTAAAAGGATGATATTTTTGAGTCTCTAGTTTGATTTATAATTTGATTTTTAATTTGGTTTATAATTGGTTTATAATTTGGAAATTTTGTTATAAGAATTATATTGTGGTCCAAAACGAGAAAATTTGAATTGTAAATAATTGTTTAGTATTGGGAAATAATTCTGCTTTCAAAATTTTTCTATCTCACTATAATTTTAAAACTTTTTTACACTTTCAATGAGATAAGAAAAATGAAATTATGGGCAAAAACTTTTCGAAGAATTCGAAAAAAAATTAGGCCCTTTTTAATAATTTGGAAAGATTTTTGAGGAGATTAATTTTTTTTTAATATTTCTAGGGAAAATTTTAAATGCTTTAGGTTTTATTTGAGAAGAAAAATTTTGAGTTCTGAAGGTTTCAAAATATCTGAAAAAAGAATATGGAAGACTTCAAGACAATTTTTATTTTTCAGGATTTGAACAATTTTTGGGCAAACTGAATTTGGTAGGGTGTCAAGAGAATAAAAAAAATTTCTCAAGATTCATAGGAAAATTTCAAATGATTTTTTAAAATAAATTCTAAGAGAAAATTGAAAAACATTAAAAAATATGTTGAATTATTTCCTAAAATTTTTAAAACGAGTGTGCCAGATTTTGAAGCAAAATTTTGCAATTTTGCCATATTAGATCATTTTAGAAAAAAATCTGAGTAAGTTTAAAAGATATTTAGAAGTTTTGAAACGATTGAAAAAGAATTAAAACTTATAAAGATGTTTTGAAAATTTTGTAAGATTTCAAGTAAATGAAAAAAATCATTAGGTTTCTAAGAAAAATTAAAATGATTTTTTATTTTGGAAAATTAATTTAAAGAGAATATTTAAAAAAAATTTCAAAACACTTCAAACGATTGAAAAAATTAAATTGTTAAATTAAATTACAAATTGTCAAAGGAGAATCTGAAAGATTTTAAGGCAATTTTTTTTATTTTGCAGATTTAAAAAAAATTAATTCAAAAGATTAGAAGGTTTAGAAATTATGAAAAAATAAATAATTTTCTTCAGATTCTTAGGGAAATTTTGAATGATTTTTTATTTTTGAAAATAAACTTTAAAAAAAGATTCAAAAAGAATTCAAAACATTTCAAACGATATCCTAAAATTTCGACAAATTGTGTACAATATAAAGCAAAATATTTCAATTTGTCAAGATCAAACAATAAAAAAAAGTCGAAAAAATTCAATAAATATTTATAAGATTTGAAGATATTCAAAAATAATTTAAGACTTTAAAAGATTTTACAAAATGTAGATTTTTTAAGTTTTCAAAAAAAAAAACTTTAGAAGCTTCAAAAGAATTTTGAAAGGTTTCAAGAGAATAAACAAATTTTCATAAAATTTCTGGAAAATTTTGGAAGATAAAGGCAATTTTTTAATTTTTTTAATGATTTTTCGAAATGTTGAGTCATTTAAAAATATTTAAAGGAATTTAAGAATTTTGAATAGATTAAAAATATTTTGAAACTCAGAAACATTTCTAAAAATTTATCAAATAGTTTTTGATTTTTTCCAAACAACTAAAAGTCCTAAATACGATTTTAAAAAACTCGAATTTTTCCTAATATTTTGTAAAATCCTGCGAAATAAAAAAATGTCTTTGAAATCTCCCGGAATCTATTTTTACACATCTGAAATATTCAAAAATCTTTTATAATTTTCTCAAGAATCTTATAAAAATTCTTCTTATATCAATTTAAAAACAAACTGATAATACTTCTTTTCTTGTCAGTCAAGACAATACTTCTTCGAAAAAAAATTATTGAAACAATTTTATTTTAATTTTATTTATTATTATTTCTTTTATTTATTACTTCATTTGTTTATTATTCTATTTATTTTTAGTTAATAATTTATTTTTGAAAACCTCTAATTTGGTTCATAATTTGGCAGTTTGGTCATAAGAATTACAATTCTGATTTTATGATTTGCTTTGTATTATTTACAATTCTGATTTGGAACTGAGAAGTCAGAATAATTTACAGTTAGAAAATAATTTTTTCAAAAAATCGATAAATTCTTGTAGAAGGCAATTTTGTGTGTGTTAGCAAGAAAAACTATTCATTTTAGTTGCAAATTCATCTTATTGGTTGAAAATTCAACTACTTGTTTGAAAACTTCTCTTTAGTTAAATTTTTTAAAACCGAAAATGTAACTGTTCTATTTTTGGTTGAGAATTAACTTTTTTTTAATTCCACTACCTTGGTAAAAGTTGAACCACTTCATTAAAAATTTATTTTTTTGATTAAAGTTTATCTCTTTCGTTGAAAATTATCTTAAGATTTTTTAAATTAGATTCCTGAGTAAATTTCAAATAAATTAAAAATTAATTTGAAAAGAAAATTGGAAAAGATTTCTAAAAATTTGCAAAGATTTTGTAAACAAAAAATAAAATCTAAATCTTCCAAAAACTTACTTTAAATTTTTTGGAATCTTTTTAAGTTTAAATTTATTTTTCTATAATCTTGAACTTATCTAATTTTTTCTAACATCTTGTAACTTCACAAAATTGAAGAATTTTCCTTTACAATTTTTTTCATTCTTTTTCGAAATTATAAGAAAGAATTTGAAACCTTTTAAAGTACTTAAAAAAGCTTTTTTTTTTGAAATTTCAATAAATATATTTCAATTTTAGGACGGGTATTCCCGAAAATTTTTTCTTAATAATGAAAATTGTTGTCAGTAAGGTAAATAATATTTCCTGCAAGTTTCATAATTTTCAAAAGTTTATTTTTCTTTGTTTTTTAAATCCCTTTCTTGGGTTAAAATTTATTTTATTTTTTGTTAAAAATGTATATTTCTCAGTTAATGAATCAACTTTTTCGCTTGACATTTATTTTTTGACTGAAAAATCTTTTTTGATTGAAAATTCAACTCTTGGTTGAAAATTGAATTACTTTGTTGAAAATAAATTTTTTTGGTTGAAATTATATCACAAATATGTTATATTTTTGTTGAAAATTCATATTTTTGGTTAAAAATTCAACTATTCGGTTGAAAGTTGAACTACTTTGTTAAAAATTAATTTTTGTCGTTGAAGATTCACTATTTCAGTTAAAAACTTATCTTGCTACTTGAAAATTGAAGTAATTTCGTGACAATTCATTTTTTGGGTAAAAAAAAATAAAGCAATTCATTTTTCGATCCTTGAACCAAACATAGCATCAAAAAAGAAAATTCAATTAATTTTTTCAACTGAAAACTAAAAAATTCCACTTACAGTTAAAAAGGTAGATTTTTAGTTTATAATTTATTTAACTATTTAATTCAAAATTCGTGTATTTTGTTAAAGATTCTTCTTTTTGGTTACAAATTAAACTATATGGGTAAAAATTGATCTATATGTAAAATATAATTATTGAAAATAATTTTTGAATAATTAATTGACCAGTGGGGGGGGGGGGTAAATACTCTATGATTCATAATTAAAATGAAGTTTTTTTTTTCAGGATAAATGAATGGATTTGTGATTAAAAGTCATTTGGCCTTATTTATTGAGGACAATTGTTATCAAATGTTATCATAGTTTACGTGTGCAATAGTTCACTTAATTCCATTTACACAATGTCATTCAAAACGCATGGAAGAATTCGGTTTATTAATAGTCAGGGTATTATATCACCCGGAATGTGAAAGTAATTTTTTCAAAGTGTAATTTTAGGTGTATTTTTAATTTTCAGTTTAAAGTAATACACTCAAAAAAATACTCAAATAAGTTTTTGTTTTTATTTTATATAATTAGGAACCAAAAACTGTAAAATATATAAATAATTCGGAATTAAAATTTTTTAAAAATTGAGATATTAATTAATAATTCTTTCTGTATGTTTGGAATATCACCAATTAGATTTTTAAACATAAATTAGCAAAACAATTTTCTTCTTGGTTTGGAAATGGATTTTTAGAAAAAATTTTATTCTTGATTGAAGAATCATGACCTGAATAAAGAAAACTTGTTAAAATGGAAACACTTTTCAAAATTAATTTTCCCTTTTTGATTTAGAATTTACCTCCTTCGTTGAAATTTTAACTATTCAGTTGAAAATTTAATTATTTTGTTGAAAATTAATTTTTTGGTTGAAGATTCATCTCTTCATTTGAAAAATTTACCTATTCCATTTTTAGAAAAAATCTAAAAAATCATCTTCCGGGTTGAATGGTGAAATCTTTTGCTTAAAATTAATTTTTTTGTTGAATATTCATAATTTCAGTTGAAGATTAACCTCTTTCATTGCAAATTAAATTATTTTGTCAAGAAATCTTTTTTTTTTTAGAAAAGTTACCGTTTTAGATGAAAATTCATGATTTTTGGTAAAAATGCAATGAATTGGTTAAGAATAAATTTGTTTTGATTGAGGATTCAACAATTTTGTCGAAAATTTGCCTTGTTTGCTTAATTTACCTTTCTTTTATTTAAAATGAAAATTTTTCTTTTGATCAAAATATCAACTACTACATGTTTCATTGAAAATTCATATTTTTTGGTTGAAAATCAAATACTTGGTTTAAAGTTAGACAACCTTGTGAAAAATTGTACTTTTTGTTGAGTATTCTTTTTTTCAGTTAAATAAAAAATAATTTTTTATCTGAAAATTTAACTATACTATTCGTGGTTGGATATTTATTTTTTGTAAGTTGAAAATTCAACTATTTGATTTAAAATTCAACTATTTTCACAAAACGATGACTATTTGGTAGAAAATTCCACTTTTTGTTGAAAATTTGTCTTTTAGGTAGAATAATAACCTTGTTGGTCGAAAATTCATCTTTTTGGTTAAAAATTGAACTATTTAGACAAAAATTTCTGCTTTAGTTGGTTGAAAAATAATTTTTTATCCGAAAATTCAAGTCTTCTATTCGTGGTTTGAAATTTATTTTTTCTAAGTTGAAAATTCAACTATGTGGTTTAAAATTGAACTATTTTTATCAAATTTTAACTATTTGGTGGAAAATTATCTTTTTTGTTGAAAATTGGTCTTTTTCATAGAAAATTATTCTTATTGGTGGAAGATTAATTATTTTGGTTGAAAATTTAACTATTTGGTTAAAATTTTTTCTTTTTCGGTCAAAAATGTAACTACTTTGTTGAAAGTTGAACTACTTTGTTAGGATTTTTTTTAAAGATTCATTTCGTTGTATGAAAATTTGAATTTTTGATTAGAAATTAATTTTTATCTAAAAATGTAATCATTCCATTCGTGGTTGGAAATTTATCTTTCATAGGTTGAAAATTCAACTATTTGGTCGAAAGCTAAACAATTTTTAGAAAATTTAACTATTTAGTAGAAAACTAACGTTTTTTTAAAAATTCGTCATTTTCATAGAACATTATTCTTGTTGGTGGAAAAGTAATCATTTTGGTTGAAAATTTAACTATTTGATAATTAAATCTTTTTCGGTTGAAAATTCAAGTGTTTGGTTAAAATCTGAAATATTCTTATGAAGATTCAAAATTTAGTAAAAAATTACCTTTTTTTTTTTAATTCGTCTCTTTTAGTAGAGCTTTAATCTTATTGGTAGAAAATAAATCTTTTTTGGTAGGACATTTAACTATTGGGATAAAAAATCCTCTTTTTGGTTGAAAATCTAACTACTTGGTTGAAAGTTAAACTACATTTTAAAAATTTATTTTCTACAGAGTACCCCTTCGATAGAAAATTAAAATTTTTTTTTAATTAGGCTCTTTTTTATTGAAAATTTATTTTTCATCTAAAATTTTAACTATTTTCATTCGTGGTTCTAAACTATAGTTGAAAATTCGACTATGTGGTTAAAAATGATATATTTTTATGGAAATTCAACTATTTGGTAGGAAATTAATTTTTCGGTTAAAAATTCACCTTTTTTGGTAGAACATTAATCTAGTTTTTGGAAAATTCATTTATTTGGTTGAAAATTTAATCATTTGGTTAAAAATTCATCTTTTTTATTAAAAGACAACTGTTCGGTTGAAAATTATTCTGTTTTGGTTGATGATTCAACTATTTTGTTAAAAATTCGTATTTTTTGTTTATATTCAACTGTTTTATATTTCCAATTGAAATTAAAAATTATTTGGTGCAAAAAAACTTTTTCGTTGAAAATTCATATTTTGAGTTGAGAATCAAACTATTTTTATGAAAATTCAACTATTTTGTTGAAAATTATCTTTTTTCAAAATTCGTCTTTTTTGGTCAGACATTCATCTTATTGATGGAAAATTCATTTTTTGGTTAAAAAATTAACTATTTTCTCAACAATTTATCTTTTTTGGTTTCAAAAATCAACTACTCAGTTGAAAGTTGAACTTCTATGTTGAAAATTCATTCTTTAATTTGAATTGAATTTTAATTTTAATTTTGAATATCCGATTTTTTTCGGTTAAAAATTAATTTTTTAGCGGAAAATTTAATTATACCGTTCGTGGTTGGAAATTTATCATTCACAAGTTAAAAATTAAACTATTTAGTAGAAAATTCGTTTTCTCAGTTAGAAAATTATTTTTTTTTTGTTGAAAATTCATCATTTTGTTTGTGGGTTCATCTTTTTACTTAATTTTTTTTTCGTTTAGTTGAATTCAACTGGTTGAAATTTTTTTATTTTTTTATTTAAAGTTTAATTTTTTAATCTCAGACTTTAACGATTTCATTTTTGGTTAAATTATTTGGTTATTAATGCAATCGTGTGTTAACA
>CAKNXH010056979.1:0-19794 GCA_932178445.1 Andricus quercusramuli
CAATTTCCAAATCTATAGCCAATGCATATTGAAAGGCTTTTCATGGTGAGAGTGGAGGGGGTAAAAACAATGTTTAAATTAGTGTTTTTTCATTTTAAAAAATTTATTTCGGGTCTAGAATATTCGAGTTACGACATCTACTTTTCGTTTGAGATAAATTGTTGTTCAATATTTGTTCAAACAAATGATGAATATTATAAACAATATAATTGTTTAAACAATTTATTTTTTCGCACGATTAAAAATAGTCCTAGAGGTATGGTCGAGACGAATCCAGATCTGTCTTCAGTTTTTTAATAGGACAATTACTTTTTTTTAAATAAATTCCCCAATTTCCAAATCTATAGCCAATGCATATTCAAAGGCGTTTCATGGTGAGAGTGGAGGGGGTAAAAACAATGTTTAATTAATGAATATTCTCTATGAGTGTCTTGTTAGACTTATAAATGGTGCTATATTTAGTCACTTTGTGTTTATTTAGTGTTATTTGAAGTTATTGTACATTAAACAATGAAAAACGTGATTTTTTTTTATAAACATTCTATTTGTTTGAATAATCATTTTTGCGCGATGATTAAAAATACTCCTGGGGCTATTTTATTGAAGTATCTGCTAATGTGCTTGAAACTAGTTTCAGACTGATGCATTTGTTGATACTGAATTCTGAATTGTTTATAACAATTTAATTGCTTAAAAATAATTTTTTTCGTATAATTCGAAATACTCCTAGAGATATGCCCGTGACGAATCCAGATATGACTTCAGTTTTGTGATAGGGCAATTACTTTTTTTAAAATAAATTCCCGAATTTTCAAATCTATATCTATAGCTAAATTCAGGGTCGTGATTTTTTGCTAAGTCGACTTATTCAAAAGTTATTCGAGGTTAAAGTCCAACTCTAAATCGTAAAAGATAATTTTTACAATTTTTTATATTCTATCACAAAATAATGACTCAAAAACATGAAATATCTTATTTTTCGTAAAGCTAATCGAATTTTTCTGGTAAGCAATAACATTTTTACAAAATATCGTAAGAAAAACCAATTTTATGAAACTTAATTTTTAAAAAAAATCTGAGCTTTACTTTACCTGAATAATGACTTGAAAAAAAAATTTGGAAAACGGTTGACCTAAAGGCCATCCCTGCAACTTCGCGCTAATTTCAGACATTGAAAGTTTGCAATATAGCCGCTGGTTGCGATGTTTGTGAGCTCTTCGAGCTCAAGACTTCAATTTTCGTGTTATTTTGAGCTCTCTGAGCTCAAAAATAAAGCTGTTCAGTGCTTTTAAGCTCTTTGAGATCAAAAGTCTGATGGAAGCTTAATTAAAAAGTATTTTTTTGATTTACAATCTGCCATAACTTTTGAACGAGTTGACTTAGCAAAAAATCGTATCAGACATTTTTTGTAGATCGTTAAATTCTCTACAAGAATATGTTTTTGTTTTCACTAGAAAATCATTCGTTCAAACGCATTAAAAATCGAAAAAAAAATTACAAAAAATTCCTGTGTTATTTAAATGGAAAATCAAAAATCACAAATCACCACCTCTTAATATTATTATTCAGAGCTCAAGCTTCACCAGAATTTTTTTCTCGTCATTTCTGACGATATTTTGATGGTATCTAAGGAAAAAAAAATTAAAAGTTTTTTTTGGCCCACCCTACTGATCAATCTCTCTAGCGATCACACCAAGTGAAGAGCCTCACAATATTCTTATGTGAGGTTCCTCACTTGGGCCCATTAGTATCCAAGGTCTTTGTTTCAGGCATCATTCACTCTATTGTTTCTATAGCTTTTTATGTCTCTTACGATTAATGTCTCCTTCACAGATTCTAACCATTCTTTCAGTGGTCTGCCTCTGGGCATTCTGCCATTTACTTTACCTTTATACACTTGTTTGATCAGTTCTTCCGCACATTGTGCGCAGAGGTTTCATGCCAATCGCCTCAATTTTAATCCTGTCCTTTTCTTGACAGGTCCATGTTTCTCTACTATAAAGTACAATCGGTACGAATATAGAATTATGTATGGCCATTTTAGCTTTCTTTGATACGTTTTTTTTTCTGAGATTGGATCCTGCTCTACCGATAACCTTCTTACCCTCATTTATGCGCCTATCTAACTCCCCATTTATTTTTCCGTCGCTAGTGAATAGGCTACCTAGATATACGTACTTGTCAACTTGTTCTAATCTCTCATCATTCAGGACAATGTTGCACATTGTTTTCTCACTTTTTTCCTCAAACACCATGATTTTTGTTTTATTTACGTTAATTTTGAGGTCTATGTTCTTCCTGCTCGTATTTAGTTTGCTCAACATTCATTACAAGTCTTCGATTGATTATGCCATAACAATCTTGTCATCTGCGAAAGCTAACCCAGGAACCTTCACTGTTTTGAGATCTACACCTTCTTCGTCGAAGAGGGCCATTCTAATACACTTATCCATAAATTCATAAATAAGGACCACTCAGACAAATGTCCTCTTGTGACGAAAGGACGTTTCTTGACGTGAATAGAATTGCCTCTAAAATTTAAGGTTGAGAGGATTTTCATTTGTCTCAACAGGAATCCTTTTGCAGTACAAATTTTCCTTATGCGACAAATTCACGTACACTTGCAGCCAAATAAAAAAAAAAACTTTTTTTCTGAGTCGACACTTTTCCATAAATTCACTTTCGAAAAAAGTCAGTCAAATTTCACTGATTTTTGAGCCAGAAAGTTGTCATTGGAAAATCAGTAAAAAATTCACTAATAATCAGTGATACTTCACTGATGCAACAATGAAATTAAACACTTTACTTTCTAAACAATGATTTTCAGTGTGCAATCAGTGAAATATCACTGATTCCCAAAGAATTTTTGTATTGATTATCCAATGACGAAAAAAACACACTGGAAATTTGGCTAAGTGAGACATGTATATTGTGACTAATGTACGCCAATTTTCAGTGAAATTGTACTTATCTTTTTAAGGATAGTTGGTTCCTTGAAAATGAACCGGGAAGTTTTTTAGATGTAATAGCTCAACTTTTTTATGGTTTAGCGAATGTGTATTTGATATTTTGCACATTGTTTCCATAGTAAAACTAAGTATTAATACAAATTTTCGGCAAATTCTTGTATTTCTGAGAATGGCTGGTGTTCCTCCTTAATGTATCCGATGTAACTTGTTTGTGCGAAATCACCATCGCATTAATTGACATGCCGGATTACAGATCTAAATTATAAAGACGCTACTTAAAGTACCTGTGTTGTACAGCTAGATTCTTGGGAATAAAGCTGTTACATCTATTCCTGCAGCAGTCTTCTCTTACTGAATCGTACAACTTTTTGATGTCACTTAAATCATCCTCGTCTTCTTTGTTTTGTTTCACGAAACGCGAATGCTACACGAATCAATTAATAAATGATGCTTGGAAATTCTGACCTTTATTTCATATTAAAATTGTTTGAATAATTTATTATTTTATAATAATCGGAATCATTTTTTATTTTTACCTCATGCCTTTCCTTGTCTGAAACACAGTCATAGACTGAAATTCCAACGATATTTTCATAATACTCGTCAGGATTCATTTCTTGTCAACAATATCTTTCGAAAAATGTATAAGCACCAAACAAAACTGTCTTTTGGTATAAAAGGAACGTTTAACAAGCACGTGGATTAGGCAAAGCGTAAAGCTACAGTCAGGGGACGAGTCAAGTAGTGGGGGAAGTGATGGGAGAAGAAGAGCGAAGGCGTCAAGCTGCCGCTCCGCACGCGTTCAAAGACTCTTTAAATAATTTACAATTTGTAAAATAATTCAGATGAGGAATTTCTGATTGCACCTGTTGAAAGATCAGTTAAAGAACTTATAGAATCCATCATAATCTGAAAATCGATTTTTTGCCTAGTAGGTCCTTTTTCTCAGATCGCGTCACATACATACATACATACATACATACATATATATATATATATATATATATATATATATATATATATATATTTCATTTCGGTTTCGATTCCTCTTGAATCAAACCGCAGGGCCTATGACGAAGCCACTAAATCCGTTCTCGGGTTGCGGATAGAGGGCCCCTGCAACAAGGGTTTCTGCTGAATATGGTTACAATAATTAATAAGCAGTCGCAGATACTCGCCCAGGGGTGGTCCCGAAGGAATAAACCCCCAAGCGGAGAAGTAATAACCGTTCCAAAAGCTGAATGGCACCTGGATGAGATGTCTCGAACGGTGACTCTGGGATACCGGGCGACCTCTCAGAGTATGCAGCCTTATCCTTGCATACGGGGCACTACAAGTATGGACGAACCCTCTCCCTAGCTACTCGTCAAAACAACGATGATAACACCAAACACAGTTGTAGTAAGTGCGATGCAAAATAATAGAGTAAGCTGGGCTCCCGACCATAGGTCGGACAAAAATGCTGACTACCCTAGAGTTTGGGGAACCAATCAAGACGAAGTCAGTGCGATGGACCGGCGGAATTTCAATACTTTCGCGCGGATGAATCGACTAAATGACGACCTGCTAGAATCCTACGATACCAGTTTGGCCCCTGAACGAGAAGGTTACATGGCACGAATGCATGCTCCGTGGGGCGAGAAACACTCAGAGTTCTCGCACTTTTCGCATCAGCGTCTTTGAAGTGGAGCGCCTACTCTACCGTGACCAGAACAAGCCGGCAACAGAGAAAGAAAGGCGACACTGAGAAAAACCGCTGGCAAACACTCAATAGAGGAAGAGCGATGCTTCCGTTTCCTTAAAGGCAAAAGATGTGGCTGAACTGAATGACGAGCTTCGTGGAGATTTTTGCAAAGAATCCGACCTCCGGACCATCAACTGTGGTGTGTATAATGCAGCGAGATCTTTGGCAGATGCGAACCGTAAAACAGAACCAACGGCCGGTCATACACAGAAAAAATAAGTTGTCGAAACTTTACTTGACGAGTCACCCATTCTACGATAGGCCACGTTTTTTTGGATGTCATCTAATTTTTGTTAAAGAACGGCCGACTTTATCAAAAAAGTGAGAAAAGTCAAAGAATTATTGAAACACAATCTAAGAACATCAGTTCACGAAGTTTTATTTAGCAGATTTTGACAAAGTTTCAGATAAGCATTCAATTTCTTATAAAGAGTCCTTCGCAGTCCGACAGATTTGAAATACAATAACAATGTAACAATGGACATTCACATTGGACGATTGTGTTAACACGTAGTGACGCTCAATTTTGTATGTATAAGTGTATAGGTGTATGTATAAGTCTGAATGGAGCCGTGGTAACCGGCAGTGAACAAATGAGCGCGGAGTTAAATTTGGCTCTTTACTTGCATGTGTGCAAAATATTCAATGTGTTAAGTTAGCCGTGGGGTCTAGTTGTTAGGGGTAAGCTGCGTTCGATGCGACATAGACATAGGTGTTAGGCAGTTCGAATCCCGCGTGATTCTATGTGAATAACAATATAATAAGTATAATCGCAAAATGATTTTTCAGAATTTGGCAACACTGTTTTCTAAAAACTCGTTAGGAGTCATCGAAAGTTTTATTGACTGGCTTCGAAGCATTAGTGCATGAGTGTTTCAAGAACTCTACTCCTCTGGCCTTCACATTTTCATTGGAATTATTTCGTACTTTCCACAATTCTTTCTACTTTTCAAATCTGTATCAATTAAAGTTTCTAATGATGACACTTCCAATTTATGACATACGCACTGATAGAAATAAATAGATGGTACAACAATATTTATGATTAGATTAACCCTATTTCATTGCTGGTATAGATACAGCCATACATGAGGTGTGTTTTGGCCAACCGATTCTTCTTGCTTATAAAGGCAGACGCGCAGGCGCGAGCGAGATGCGTCTCCTGTAAATAAAACAAACCGACTGGGGTAAATCAGTCGTTCGAATGGTATTGCTGAATGACAACATTTTCGAGATAGTTGGCTCAGGTCAATGTTTATAGAGTTACACATTTCATGTAATAGCAACACATATATTACGCGCGGTGGTCGGGAAGCAAAAAAAAGTCTGCTTGAAACACCTAAGAAAAGTGAATGTAGCATGCTCTTTCGGGTACCTAGGAGTGCTCAAAAATCATTGAGACAAAATCTGAACAGATCCTTTTTGCGAGAAAATCACTTTTTTGTTCAGTTAAAAGTACCAGTAACCGGCTTTTTGAGAATATCTCCTCAGGGATGTATTTGATCACAAAAGTTGTTCTCGTATGATTTGTAGAGAATTGAATTACCTTTCGAACGAGTCCTATTATTATTATTATTATAGATTAGCAGTTCGATCTCGAAAGTTCATTGCCTCACTAACCCGAGACCGCCACACATCTCTATCCTGTGCATCCTCCATCCAGTTTAAGTAATCATGTCCTAGTTCTTTTAAATCATCCCTTACATTTTTCTCCCATTTATTTCTCGGTCTACCTAAGGGTCTCTTACCAATCGGTCTCCCTCTTAAAACTTGCGCCACTGTTCTTTCATTTTCCATTCTTGCTACATGCCCCGCCCATCTTAGTTTACGCGCTTTTATTACTCTATTAATATTTGCTGACCCGTAGAGAGCATGCAACTCATCATTATGCAGTTTTCTCCATTCGCCGGTCTCTTCGTCCCTTTTTCGACCATAGATTTTTCTAAGTACTTTATTCTCAAAAACTCTAAACCTATTCTCCTCTCCTTTCGTCAGCGCCCACATTTCGCACCCGTACATGACGACCGGCATTATTATTGTTTTGTAGATTCTTACTTTGATGTTTCTAGATAGCAATCGCGATTTCAATAGTGTGTTTGCTGCATAATAGCACCCATTGCCAGCGTGCAGACGCGCGTTGATTTCCGTTTTAATCTTATTTTCGCTAGTTATAATAGACCCCAGGTATTTAAACTCGCTAACCCTATCGAATTTCATATTTCCGGCCATAAGATCCCCGTCTTGATTACTTTGTTCGGATCTGACGACGGTCATATATTTTGCCTTCGATTCGCTAACTTCCAAGCCAATATCTTTGGCTTTTGTGATCAAGATTTCTGCATTTTTAGCTACCGTTTCTTCATCATCCCCTAGTAAGTCGAGATCATCCGCATATCCAAGAATTTGTATTATCCCATTGAGGGTAGCACCGGTCGAATTCGCCTGCACTTGCCTAACCACGTATTCTAAAACTAAGTTAAAAAGGACGCACGAAAGTGCATCGCCCTGTTTCAGACCATCGCGGATCGAAAACGCGGATCCAGTACATTCGTGCGCGTATAATAGAGTCGTAAGCTTTTTTGAAATCGATGAATAGCTGATGCACTACTTCTTTAAATTCCCATTTTTTTTCTAGCAGTTGCCTAATTGTAAACATTTGATCGCTTGTAGCCCGAAGGTACAAGTGAAATTCCCCGATAATTATTACAGTCAGTTTTATCGCCTTTTTTAAAGATGGGAATAACGATAGAGGTGTTCCATTCTTCCGGCATGCGTTCTGTTTTCCAAACTGTGCGTATTAATTTAATAATTTGTCTTGTGAGGCAAGGGCCTCCATTTTTTTATCAGTTCTGACGGTAGGTCGTCGATGCCCGCGGCTTTGTTATTTTTCAACTTCTTTATAGCCATTTCTATTTCTATATCAGCAGGATCATCAATTAATAGATCAGCAGTGTGGATTTCGCCGAGATTACCTTCAACGGGGGCTTCGCGTACATTCAATAGTTTATCGAAATATTCTTTCCATAAATTCAGTCTCTCTGTCGCATCGGCTACTAGATTGCCATTTTCGTCCCTCATTACTTCCGTTCTACTTTGAAAGCCTTTCCTTATAAAATTGATTCTCCTGTACATCTCGCACGGGTTATTCTGTTTATCATGCGTTTCTATTGCTAGTATTTTATTCTTTTCCTTGTCCCTTTTCTTGGATCTATAGAGCCTATTTGTACTTTTACTAATCTCGAGATACTTCTTATGTGTTTGATCGCACTTATTTTGTAAACTGATTAGTCTGGCCTTCCGACGTTTTTCAGACCCGAGTTTGCACTCTTCGTCAAACCATGGTTTGCTTTTTGTTACTTTCTTTAAACCTATCGTAAGTTTCGCGGCTGTCTTTACCGCCTTTTTTATGTTGCTCCACAGGGTTTCCGGATCCTCCTCGCAATTATTGTTATTGTACTGTTGGCTCTATGCGGCTTGTTTCCTTAGTTATCGCTAGCCTAGATCTTATTTTCACTATCACGAGAAAATGGTCTGAATTTAAATCCGCTCCCCTTTACGATCTTATATCGAGAATGTTTGTATGACGTCTTCTGTCACTTAGAACGTGATCAATCTGATTGTGAGTGTTACCATCTGGTGATCTCCAGGTGGCCTTATGTATATTTTTATGCTTGAAATATGTGCTTTTGACAACGAGGTTCTTTGAAGCTGCAAAGTTTATTACTCTAGTTCCATTGTCGTTACTGACGTCATGCAAACTTTCTGATTCCATTGTAGGCCTATACATCGGTTCTTTTCCAATTTTCGCGTTGAAATCTCCCAATGCTATTTTTGCGTCAAAAGTTGAGAACTTGTCAAAAACCTGCTCGATTGTTTCGTAAAAGAGATCTTCAGTGTCTTCGTCTTTGTCCCCGGTAGGGCAGTGCACATTGATTAATACCTGTTTGCTGAAAATACCCTTCAGTACAATGTATGATAACCGATCGTTAATGAATTGCATGTCGATAACCGCTTGCGTAATTCGTTTATTAATAAGAAAACCGGTCCCCAGTGTGCGCCCTTTAGCTCCACCAATGTGAAAAGTATAGTTATCTTTAGAAATTGACGCGGAATCGCCCGGCCAGCATGTTTCTTGGAGTGCTATTAAGTCAGTATTGTAATCATTTGCTATCTTAATGAGTTCGCTAAATCCGCCAGTACTTAGGCTACGCGCGTTTAGAGTTCCCACCCTTAGATCTTTAACAGTAGTTTTTTGTTTTTGCAAGATAGCCATGGTAGTTTCAAGATAATCCGCACGTCAGGATCCTATTCCGATCGTAGGTGAGTCCACTGTCCCAGGAGTGATAACCCCCATACCTCCCTAGGTCTAAGTATGGGAGCTTTCCGGCTCTGACAAGGACCATGTCAACTGTTCGTCAGACACATTACAGTTTCATCCTCGTATCCTAACGTCCCCCTGCAAGGCAGCGCGCCTACTTGCATCAGTACCCCTTTGGCCCTATACAGGCAAATCATTCCACACATCCCTTGCGGGCAGTGTCATCGCTGCGGTGTCCAATGGGCAGCAGGATTTTTCCCTCACAAGATTTTTAGTTTTGGTTCGGGTAGTGTTTCTAGGTGGATACGCTTTGAAAAATATTTATTGGTTGCCGAGATAAAGCGCATATCCGTAGGCCATAAATAGCGAAAATTGGTTTTCGGGAACATCTCCTAAATGATGTATCTCATCACTAAAGTACTTCACATGTTATTTGTAGAAAATTTAATTACCTTTAAAATAAGCCCTATAACTTTCAAAAATATTGATTGGTTACCGAGATAGAGCGCATATTAGTGAAGCCAATTAGTGGAAAAAATGTGTTTTTTCGATATACCTCCTGAGAAACGTAGTTTATCCATAATATGATTATCGGTGTTAGTAGAGGACTCAATTGCCTTCAAAATGAGCCCTTGAACATTTGAAAATGTGCGATAGCTACCGAAATAGAGCGTCTCACGTGGACCCTTTTTGGTAATTTTTCCCGAAAATCGTTGACAACCAGTTTTTCAGAATTTTCTCATAAATAGAATGTTTCCAGATTTTTATTCGACTTTTTTTAGCATCTTAAGACATGAAAAATTTTCGAAAAACTGATTTTCAACGATTTTCGTGAAAAATGATCAAAAAGGGTCCACGTTGAGACGCTCTATCTCGGTGGCTATCGAACATTTTTGAATGTTCAGGGGCTCATTTTGAAGGCAATTGAGTCCTCTATCAATATCGATAATCATATTATGGATAAAATAAGTTTTGGAGGAGGTTTCTTGAAAAAAACCCATTTTTTCACTACTTGACTTCATTAATATGCGCTCTATGTCAGCAACCAATCAATATTTTTTAAATTTTTAGGGCTTATTTTAAAGGTAACCAATTTTTCTTCAAATCATATGAAAAGTACTTTAGTGATAAGATACATCCTTTAGGAGATATTCCCGAAAATCAATTTTCGGTATTTATGGCCAACTGATATGCGCTCTATCTCGGAAATCAATAAATTAACCAACTTATGTGATAAAAGACATCCTTGAGGAGATATTTTCAAAAAACCGATTATTTGTATTTTTGACTGAACAAAAAAGTGATTTTCTCGCGGAAAGGATCTGTTCAGATTTTGTCTTAATGATTTTTGAGCACTCCTAGGTACCCGAAAGAGCATGCCACATTTACTTTTCTTAGGTGTCTCAAGCAGACTTGTTTTTGCTTCCCGACCACCGTGTACGGCTTTGTACCACAAATATAAATAATTTGTATTTATCATATTTCGGTAAGTGCATTTCATACTTTTTGTGAGTGAATTGCACGTACTATGGTACTATGGTATGGTTAAATCAGCGTCACCATTTCTATGAGTGCGTTTAGTCCTATCTTAGAGTAGTTGACTCAGTCACTCAAAATTTGAACAACTAATTTTTTCTGTGTTAGGCCAAAAGACAAATGCATAAACTCACCACAAAAATAGGACGGGCAAGACAGTACCGTCAAAATTCAACAGTTCGCGCACGAACAAACTTAACAAGTCAAAGCTGCTGACCATCACGCAGAATATTGTTGACAGAATGCGAGTAGTATATGACGTTAGGAAAAGTCTAGAGCAGAAGGAGAGGTGGGTTAGAGAAAATCAACTGTTTTTCTCTGACCTAACTCGACTCTTCTAAGATCCTGCAGTTACTGTCGATCATCCGCCCAAACCAGAGGAGCTCGAAGCAATTCGAAAAGAAGTCTACGAACTCCAGTGTCCACTTGAAGAAGGCTCAAAGAACATTGATAGCTCCAAGGAGATGTGCAATTCCCTTATAACACCTGAGGAAGAATGCCCACCTATCACTACCGAGGTGGTGAAAAAAGTATTAAGAGGCATGCAGAACTATTCCCGTCCCGGACCAGATGGTATCAACACCTTCTGGTGGAAGAAGTTCCCTTCAACCCACCAGCATACAGCCTGAATTTTCACCTCATATCTATAGTCGAAAGAGCCGTCATCAGAGTCGTTGGCGTAAGGATGCACAGTACTTCTTCCAAAGATGGGCAACTTAGCTGATCCGTAGAATTACATACCAATCACTTGTCTGCAAAGACGCAGCATCCTACCAGCGCTTCCTATCAATGGCCTGAATTGATTACCGGGGAGGTTTCGATTCAGCCTCTCATAGACTTATTATCTGTCTTTTGGAAAGCTTAAAGGTTCATGCGCACATCGCAAATTGCATAGAGAGATTGATGCCGCTTCGAAAACCCAGATATACTATCTCATGTGGAAAACATGGCATGAAAACTAACACCATCACCTTTAAGAGAGGTGTCTTCCAAGGAGACACCATGAGCCCACTCCTCTTTTGCTTCACATTATTGCAACTGTCTCCACTTCGCGAATCCGAAGGGTACTTCTGCGGCAAACCTGGAAATCGAAAGCATAAGGTCTCTCGTGTATTTTACATGAATGATCTTAATATCTATGCTAAAAATGAAGAGCAACTATTCCTAGCTCTAGGGACTGTCAAAGAATACACTCAAGAGATTGGAATGGAATTTGGGTTAGAAAAATGCGCCAAGGTTTATTTGAAGGGGGGAAAACTTAGTGGCTTCTCCGAAGACCCTGAGCTCGTCGACAGAAGCGCTATACGACACCTTAGCGCTGAAGGGACATATACATACGTGGTCGTACCACAGATCCGCATTCAGGACGTGAGTTCTATCAAGGATACTCTCCGAAGCAGATACAAAACGTCTCATATGGCAGTCTTGGTCTTCCAAACTGTCGGCGAGGAACAAAGTATTTGCAGCATACATGCTTGCCGTTCAAGTAGTACTCCATTCATTTGGAGTGGTTCCATGGACGAAGAACGAGCTCAGATTTCTTGATTTGGGATCACGGAAGGTTATGCACATGAATAAAAGAATGTACCTTAAGTCTTCTGTTCCGCGACTCTACATTTCACGCCGTCACGGTGGTCGCAAAATACTGTCTTGAATGTCTTCACAACAGGATTATTCTGGATACAGCACATATGTGCACGTCCACGAAGAAAGGGACCTAATTGCGGAAAAAATTGATTTTCATTTTTTTACGCCAATCGATAGTTTATGAGTTACTCTTTAATTCCCAGTAATCATGAAATTTTTAAGTTAATTACTTTTCTTGTTATTAAGTTACAAAGATAGGAATGATGAGCGTACGCGGAGTCAGAAAGAGAGGCCTACGAAAGCCAGCCCCACCACTCACCACTACAGCTGTACGCGACGTGTCCGCGAGATCTACTGGCTCGTGCCTAAAGTGTAGTGGTAAGTGAAGGGGGTGCTTTTCGTAGACGCATCCCCACTACTCAAATGCTGGCTTGAGGGCTCTGCTACGATCGCCCGTCCTGTAAAATTCAGCTTCGACGCATTAGGTCCCTTTCTTCGCGAACAGTCACAGATAGACTTCTTAAAATGGTCAGACAGCACGAAGAAATGGGCAAAGGAGCGTTTCTGTACAGTGCAGCGGAGAAGGGTGCTGAAACGCTCGGCCTTGACTTCAATATCAGGGGTGAGCAGAATGCATCAAATCTTATCCATATAGAGTACTAACTACTGAAGGTCTGGATTGAGAAAGCACAGGAGAAAAACTTCCTAGCATACTAGCATACAAGAAATTCCCGATGATAGCTGCAGAGCATGTCATGCACACCCGAAGCATCTAGGACACATAATATCTTGTTGTGCAACTCATGCGGGAACGACCTACATCCAAAGGCACGATGCGCCACTCACAGTGTTTTATTATGATCTCTTTCACTCTTACGGCATTAGCCCTAATACTGCTCCGCTAAACGCTGCTGGAGAAATAAAGGCAATTGTCAAAAATGGCAAGTGCCGCATATACTGGAACTTCATATTCTCGACGATTGTTTCTGTCGCGCACTCAAGTCCTGACATAGTTCTCCTCGACGTCGAGAAGCGAACCATGTTCGTTACAGATTTTTCGGCTCCAGCTGACAAAAAAATCATAGCCAAGGAGAATGAAAAGAAAGAGATGTATATAATCATCGATGCTCTTAGAGGTGCCAAGCTCTTAGTGCTTAGCGTGTACGAGACTTATGACGGATCATCGTATTGAATCCATCGTAGATTGTAACCACCTATCTCATGGTCGTGAGGCGTGGTTACAGCTGAAATTTTACCGCGACTTCGCCGGAAGCATGTGCAATTCTTCAGAATAGCACCACCCAGCTGAAAATTCCTGTACAGGAACATCGAAGGATCCTGTACATGTTCCTATACAGGAACCTGGACGCGAACCTGCACAGGTAATCTTGACGGTTCCTGTGTACGAATTTGGCGAAGGAAACTTTACATGATCCTGCAAAGGAACGTGCATCGACAAAGGAACCTTTGAATGATCCTCTACAGGTGCCTGTACAAAAACGTGTATAGGATCCTTTATAGAAAGTCGTCAAAGGAACCTTTAAAAGGATCCTGTACAGAAACACGTATAGAGTCCTTTACAGAAAACCATTGCGAAAACTGATGTCGCTTACAGTTACAAACTTGCCTTCCTTTTATTCCCTTGAAAAAACAACTCACTATCGAGAGAGCCAAGCCACCAGCAAACCCTCGCGGATTAGTTCCTATGCAGGTTCATGCATAGGATCCTGAACATGTTCCTGTACATGAACCCACACCTCAATTGACTCTGTGGAGGAACCTTTACAGGAACATTCAGAGGTTAGCTTGTATACAGGTTTCTTTGCAGGTTCATGTAGAGTTTCCTTCGCCAAATTCCTGCGCACGAACCGTCAAGATTACCTGTACAGGTTCGTGTGCAGTTTCGTGTACAGGAACATGTGCAAGATCCTACGAGGTTCCTGTACAGGAGTTTTCAGCTGGGCAGCTCTCGGTGAAATCTCGCGGTTGTTCTTATGACAAACTTATAACCATATACAGGGTGTCTCAGTACTCAAAAAACATTTTTGTATTTTTAAATTCTAACAAAAAAATGGCGTCAAAAATGATCATAAAAAAATTTGGCTAAAGTTAAGAATTACCAAGTAATTAACAATTAAAGATTAACCAATCAGAAGCACGCGTTAGAAGGTCGACAGTCCATGTATCATCGACAAGAGTGTGTGCATAAACAAGTTCAGATCGTATAATTTCTCCTCCGTTCGCTTTCCCAGTAGGTTGTGACTCTCTGGTGTAACTTCACACGACAACGAGATACAAAAATTGAAACAAATATTTTCCACAATCAACCAAATTCGATAAAATTCTCATGAATTCCGTAAATTCCCTTGAATTTTGTACAATTTTCGAGAATTCAGTGAAACTCTCCTGAGTTCTTTTGATTTCTGCAGAATTCTTTGAAATTCAGTTAAATTCTCTTGGATTTTGTATCATCCTTATGAATTCAGTAGCATTCTTTCAAGTTCGGAAGACCTCTCTTCAATTCAGCAGTAAAATTTTCCTAGGTTTCGCAGAATTCTCTTGAATTTAGTCAAATTATCCTATCTTTTTCGAATTTAGCTGAATATTCTTTAAAAACGAATTCTGCGGAACTTAAAAGATGCTGCTGATTTCAAGAGAATTGCGCTATTTTAGGAAATTCTACTGAATTCAAAAGAATTCCACTGATTTCAAGACAATTCTGCCGATTTCAAGAGAATTCTGTTAAACCTAAGAGAATCCTACTAAACTGAAAAGGATTTTACACAATTCAAGAGAATTCTACTGAATTTGAAATAATGATATAGAATGCAAGAGAATTTTGCTGATTTGAAGAAAATTCTGCTGAATTCAAGAGAATTCTTCAGAACTATTCTAAAAATCTCGCGATTTTCAAATAGAGTGTTCATTCCACAACAGATTTAATGCAAAACAAAGATAATATTGTTGAAATAAACATTTAAAATAAGCGAAATGTTATTGAGTATCATTTTCAGACATATATATTATAAAAATTTCCGTAAATAGTATTTGTTAAATAAATAGATTTTTTAGGTTGGAAGCAAGGCTTTGGTTCGATAAGGTTATACATATGAAGGAAGTTAAAAGTAAATTGTAGGAAAGGATGAAGATTTGTTCAATTTTACAAAAGCAATGTTAATTAATTTTCTTTTCCTCACTGGTGAACTCTGAAATAATGTTCGAATGGCATCTTCCATGATTTGTCACTTGCTTTCCAATCTGTTCGATTGATATTCTGAATCCACAATTCTCGAAGTTCGGAATTTTGTGGAATTTGTTTCTAGAGAACCCCGTTTTTAGATCAATTATTGCAGTATAAAATACAGCAATTTACCATTTTTTCAAAACACTTATATCTCACAAAAATATTGTCAATATTTTTCTTTGGAAAGTAGGTTATACACAACCACTTTTTCGCTTCTTCATTAATCACAAGACTCGCATATCACACTTCACACATCATAGCTTCAATATAAATTCCCCAGAGGATCTCTAGGGCTGTCGACCTTCTAACGCGTGCTTCTGATTGGTTAAGCTTCAATGGTTAATTACTCGATAATTATTAACTTTAGCAAAATAGTTTAAAAATTATTTCCGAGGCCATTTTTTTGTTAGAATTCAAAATTACAAACATGTTTTCTTAATACTGGGATACCCTGTATGTATATATATATATATATCGTTAAAAGTTTGTCACAAGGACAACCGCAGGATTTCGCCGGAAGCGGGTGCTAATCTGAAAAATTGCACCCGCTCCCAGCGAAATCGCGGTAAAATTTCAGCTGTAACCACGTCTCACGACCGTGAGATGGGTGGTTACAGTCTGCGCGAATTCAATACGATGATCCGGCGAAAGTCTCGTGCACCCTGAGGACACGGAGCGACCCAAGGACGACCGCCTTCTGCATTCTCCCTGCAAGTGCCTCAGCATTTTGTTGACACGCAGGGATGCTTTTCAGGCTATTAACAAGTGAAACCTTGGCACCTCCAAGAGCGCCAATGATCAGGACAATTAGCTTAACAGAATATTCCGGGTATAACCGTCGCAACTCCCTCATAAGGTCTTTATACCTTTCTTTCTATTCTTTCTCCTAGGCTGTGACGTTTTTGTCCGCTGGTGCCGAAAATTCGATAACGAACATGGTTCGTTTCTCGAAGTCAAGAAGAACCATGTCGGGCCTCGAGTGCGCAACAGAAACAATTGTCGAGAATATGAAGTTCCAATATATGCGGCACTTCTCATTTTCGACAATTGACTCTATTTCTCTAGGGGCGTTCAGCGGAGAGGTATTTGGGCTAATGCCGTAAGAGTGACAGAGATGGTAATAAAGCACTCTCAGTGCCGCATTGTGCCTTTGGATGTAGGTTGTTCCCGCATGAGCTGGACAAATAGATAGTATGTGTCCTAGATGCTCGGGGTGTTCATGACACGCTCTGCAGCTATCATCGGGAATATCTTGGCTCAAAATGTGGCGACCGTATGCTAGAGTGGAAATGACACCATCTTGACATGCCAAAATGAAGCCCTCTGTGCCCGACTTCAATCCGGGTGATCTAAGGAAAGCAAACGTCAGCTCATACGACATCGAATGATCTTCCACATTTCTGTGGAAGATGCCGTGCATCTTCTTGTCGAGGAGCTCTTCGCGGAAGTTTTTCTCCTGTGCTTTCTTAATCCGGGCCTTCAGGAGTAAGTATTTAAGATGGACAAGATTTGATGCATTTCGCTCACCCCTGATATTGAAGTCAAGGCCGAGTGTTTCAGCAGCCTCTTCTGCTGCTTTGTAAAGAAACGCCCCTTTGCCTACTTCTTCGTGTTTTCTGACCATTTTAGGAAGAGGATCTTGTCCATTTGCGACAATATGTGCTGTACCCAGAATAATCCTGTTGTGAAGACATTCTAGATTCAGTATTCCACGACCACCTTGACGGCGTGAGATGTAAAGTCGTGGAACAGAAGACTTAAGGTGCATGCTTTTGTTCATGTGTATAACCTTTCGAGACCCGATGTCGAGGGATCTGAGCTCGTCCTTCGTCCATGGAACTACTCCAAATGAATAGAGTACTACTGGGATGGCAAGCATGTTGGTTGCAGATACTTTGTTCTTCGCCGACAGTTCGGGAGACCATATCTGTCGGAGGAGACGTTTGTATCTGCATCGGAGAGTATCCTTTATAGATGTTACGTCCTGAATGCGGCTTTGTGGCACGCCCAGGTATGTATAGGTCTCTCCAGCGCAAAGGTGTCGTATAGCGCTTCTGTCAACGAGTTCAGGATCTTCGAGGATGCCGTTAAGTTTTCCTTTCTTCAAATTAACCTTGGCGCACTTCTCTAACCCGAACTCCATTCCAATCTCTTGAGTGTACTCTGTGACAATTTTCAGAGCTATATGTAGTTTCTCTTGATATCTAGCATGTAGCTTAAGATCATCCATGTAAAATACATGTGTTACCTTATGCTTTCGATTTCCAGGTTTGCCACAGAGGTTCCCTTCGGAATGGCGAAGTACGAGAGATAGTGGCAATAATGTGAGGCAAAAGAGGAGAGGGCTCATGGTGTCGCCCTGAAATACACCTCTCTGAAAGGTGATACTGTTGGTGATCACACGATATTTTCCAGATAAGATGGCAAATCTGGTTTTCCAAAGCGGCATTAATCTCTCTATGCATCTCATGATGTTTGGATGAACCTTCAAGCTTTCCAACAGACAGATGATAAGTCTATGGGAGGTTGAATCAAAAGCTTTTCGGTAATCCATCCAGGCCATCGATAGAGATCGTTGATAGGACGCTGCATCTTTACAGACACATCTATCGATGAGCAGGTTCTCCCGACATCCTGCTACGCCTTTCTTCGAGCCACGTTGCTCATACATCTCTCGCCACACAGGTTCAATTGTCCGAAGAATCCTATCATTAAGGATGGCTGTGAAGATCTTATATAGTGTGTTCAGAGAAGTTATTGGCCTGTAATTCTTACGGTCAGCCAAGTTGCCCGTCTTAGGCAGGAGCACTGTGCGCCCTTCCACCAACCACTGCGGAATAGGGTCTTCCGACTTTAGATATGAGGTGAAAATTCGGGCCAGATGCTGGTGGGTTGAAGGAAACTTCTTCCACCAGAAGGTCTTGATACCATCTGGTCCCGGAGCGGGAAAGTTCTTCATGCCTTTTAATACGTTTTTCACCTCCTCGGTAGTGATAGGTAAGCATTCTTCCTCAGGTGTTATGAGGGCATTGCACAGCTCCTTGAAGCTATTTATGTTCTTTGAGACGCTCTAGAATTCTCCAAGCGTTACATAGTATTCGTATTCTGTCAACAATATGCTGTCTGATGGTCATTAGCATTGATTTGTTGATTGTGTGATGACGGATCCGCAGTTCAAGCGCGAACCGTCGAACTTTGGCAGTGAAAGTCCTGCCAGATCTTATGTAGTCAATCATACACTGAATGCGGGACGCGTACTGTCTAGTCCAGCCTATCTTTGTGCAGAGTTGATGCATTCTTCTTTTGGTCTTATGATCAACCGTTGGTTTTGTTCTACGGCTTGCATCTGCCAAAGTTCTCGCTGCATTGTACACACCACAACTGATAGTCCAGAGGTCGGATTCTTCGGAAAAATCTCCACGAAGTTCATCATACAATTCAGTCAGATCTTTGGGCTTGGGAGAGACCTGAATGTTGATGTTTCTCCGGGTCCTGAAGCATCGTTCTTCCTCTATTGGATGCCTGTTCGCGGTTGGTCTCAGTGTCGCTTCTCTTTCTCTGTTGCCGGCTTGTTCTGGATGCGGTTGAGTAGGCACTCCGCTTATATAACCCCTTTTCCTAAGGTTCTCGGCATGGTTTCGCAGACGTTGTTGCGAAAAGTCTGAGAGCTCTGGGTGTTTCTCGCACCACAGAGCATGCAGTCGTGCCATGTAACCTTCTCGTTCAGGGACCATACTGGCATCGTAGCACTCCAGCAGGCCGTCATTGAGTTGATCCGTCCACTTAAAAGTAACAAGATTCCGCCGGTCAATCGCATTGACTCCGTCCTGATTGGCTCCCCCAACTGTAGGGTAGTCGGCATTGTTGTCCGACCCATTGTCGGGAGCCCTGCGCGTTCAATTGTTTTGAACCGCACTTAATACAACTATGTTTGGTGTTGTCATTGTTGTTCCCACGAGCAGCAAGGGAAAGGGTTCGTCCATCCTTGTAGAGCCCCGCATGCAAGGATAAGGCTGTATACTCTGAGAGTCGCCGATTTTCCAGAATCACCGTTAGAGACACCTGACCCAGGTGACATTCAGCTTTCGGCACGGTTCTCACGCCTTCGCTTGGGGGTTATTCCTTCGGGACCATCCCTGGACAATTGTCCGCGACTGCTTATTAATTATTGTAACCATATTCAGCAGAAACCCTTGGTACAGGGAACCTCTATCCGCAACCCGAGGACGCGTTCGGAGGCTTTGTCATAAGCCCTTCGGTTCTATTCCAAAGGAATCAAAACCGAATCCGAAAAAATATATATATATATATATATATATATATATATATATTTCAATTATTTAAAGAATGTAATAGAAACGGATAACCTGAAAAACAGTGAGATGGTGTTTTCGGG
>CAKNXH010056979.1:20548-66228 GCA_932178445.1 Andricus quercusramuli
AACCGCAAGATTTCGCCGGGAGCGGGTGCTAATCTGAAAAATTGCACCCCCTCCCAGCGGAATCGCGGGAAAATTTCAGCCGTAACCACGTCTCACGACCGTGAGATAGGCGGTTACAGTCTGCGATGAATTCAATGAGATGATCCGGCCAAAGTCTCGCGCACCCTGAGGACACGGAGCGACCCAAGGACGACCGCCCTCTGCATTCTCCCCGCAAGTCACTCAGCATTTCGTTGACACACAGGGATGCTTCTCAGGCTATCAACCAGTGAAACTGTGGCACCTCCAAGAGCGCCGATGATTAGGGCGATTAGCTAGACAGAATATTTGGGGAATAACCATCGCAACTCCCTTATAACATCTTTATACCTCTCTTTCTTTTCTTTCTTCTTGGCTGTGACGTTTTTGTCAGCTGGTGTCGAAAATTTGTTAACGAACATGGTTCGTTTCTCGAAGTCAAGGAAAACTATGTCAGGCCTCGAGGGCGCAACAGAAACAATGCTCAAGAATATGAAGTTCCAGTATATACGACACCTCACATTTTTGACAATTGACTCTATTTCCCCAGGAGCGTTTAGCGGAGGCGTATTTGGGCCAATGCCGTGAGAGTGACAGAGATGGTGATAAAGCACTCTCAGTGCCGCATTGTGCCTTTGGATTTAGGTTGTTCCCGCATAAGTTTGAAAACTAGATAGTATGTGTCCTAGATGCTCGGGGTGTTCATGACACGCTCTGCATCTATCATCGGGAATATCTTGGCTCAAAATCTGGCGAAAATATGCTAGAGTGTGAATGACACCAGCTTGACATGCCAAAATGAAGCCCTCTGTGCCCGACTTTAATCCGGGTGATCTAAGGAAAGCAAACGTCAGCTTATAGGACATCGATTGATCTTCCACATTTCTGTGGAGGATGCCGTGCATCTTCATGTCGAGGAGCTCTTCGCGGAAGTTTTTCTCCTGTGCTTTCTTAATTCGGGCCTTCAGGAGTGAGTATTCAAGATGGATAAGATTTGATGCATTTTGCTCACCCCCGATATTGAAGTCAAGGCCGAGTGTTTCAGCAGCCTCTTCTGCTGCTTTGTGAAGAAACGCCCCTTTGCCTACTTCTTCGTGTTTCCTGACCGTTTTAAGAAGAGGATCTTGTCCATTTGCGACAGTATGTGCTGTACACAGAATAATCCTGTTGTGAAGACATTCAAGATTCAGTATTCCACGACCACCTTGACGGCGTGAGATGTAAAGTCGTGGAACAGAAGACTTAAGGTGCATGCTTTTGTTCATGTGCATAACCTTTCGGGACCCGATGTCGAGGGATCTGAGCTCGTTTCTCGTCCATGGAACTACTCCAAATGAATAGAGTACTACTGGGACGGCAAGCATGTTGGTTGCAGATACTTTGTTCTTCGCCGACAGTTCGGGAGACCATATCTGTCGGAGGAGACGTTTGTATCTGCATCGGAGAGTATCCTTTATAGATGTCACGTCCTGAATGCGGCTTTGTGGCACGCCCAGGTATATATATGTCTCTCCAGCGCAAAGGTGTCGTATAGCGCTTCTGTCAACGAGTTCAGGATCTTCGGGGATGCCATCAAGTTTTCCTTTCTTCAAATTAACCTTGGCGCATTTCTTTAACCCGAACTCTATTCCAATCTCTTGAGTGTACTCTTTGACAATTTTTAGAGCTAGATGTAGTTTCTCTTGATTTCTAGCATAGATCTTAAGATCATCCATGTAAAATATATGAGTAACTTCATGCTTTCGATTTCCAGGTTTGCCGCAGAGGTACCCTTCGGAATGGCGAAGTGCGAGAGATAATGGCAATAATGTGAGCCAAAAGAGGAGATGCCTCATGGTGTCGCCCTGAAACACACCTCTCTGAAAGGTGATACTGTTAGTGATCACATGATGTTTTCCAGATAAGATGGTAAATCTGGTTTTCCAAAGCTACATTCATCTCTCTATGGATCTCACGATGTGTGGATGAATCTTTAAGCTTTCCAACAGGCAGATGATAAGTCTATGGGAGGTTGAATCAAAAGCTTTTCGGTAATCTATCCGGGCCATCGATAGAGATCGTTGATGGGATGCTGCGTCTTTACAGACACATCTATCGATGAGCAGGTTCTCCCGACATCCTTCTACGCCTTGCTTCGAGCCACGTTGTTCATACATCTCTTGCAACACAGGTTCAGTTGTCCGAAGAATCCTATCATTTAGGATGACTGTGAAGATCTCATACAGTGTGTTCAGACAAGTTATTGACCCGTAATTCTTAGGGTCAGCTAAGTTTCCCTCCTTCGGCAGGAGCACTGTGCGCCCTTCCACCAACCACTCCAGAATAGGCTCTTCCGACTTTAGATATGAGGTGAAAATTCCGGCCAGATGCTGGTGGGTTGAAGGAAACTTCTTCCACCAGAAGGTCTTGATACCATCTGGTCCCAGAGCGGGCATTGCACAGCTCCTTGAAGCCATTTATGTTCTTTGAGACGCTCTAGAATTCTCCAAGCGTTAGATAGTATTCGTATTCTGTCAACAATATGCGGTCTGATGGTCATTAGCATTGATTTGTTGATTGTGTGATGACGGATCCGCAGTTCAAGCGCGAACCGTCGAACTTTGGCAGTGAAAGTCCTGCCAGATCTTATGTAGTCAATCATACACTGAATGCGGGACGCGTACTGTCTAGCCCAGCCTATCTTTGTGCAGAGTTGATGCATTCTTCTTTTGGTCTTATGATCAACCGTTGGTTTTGTTCTACGGCTTGCATCTGCCAAAGTTCTCGCTGCATTGTACACACCACAACTGATAGTCCAGAGGTCGGATTCTTTGGAAAAATCTCCACGAAGTTCATCATACAATTCAGTCAGATCTCTGGGTTTGGGAGAAACATGAATGTTGATGTTTTTCCGGGTCCTGAAGAATCGTTCTTCCTCTGTTGGATGCCTTTTCGCGGTTGTTCTCAGTGTCGCCTCTCTTTCTCTGTTGCCGGCTTGTTCTGGATGCGGTTGAGTAGGCACTCCGCTTATATAACCTGTTTTCCGGAGGTTCTCGGCATGGTTTCGCAGACGTTGTTGCGAAAAGTCTGAGAGCTCTGGGTGTTTCTCACACCACAGAGCATGCAGTCGTGCCATGTAACCTTCTCGTTCAGGGACCATACTGGCATCGTAGTACTCCAGCTGTCCCCCCCAACTGTAGAGTAGTCGGCATTGTTGTCCTACCCATTGCCGGGAGCCCTGCGCGTTCGATTGTTTTTAACCGCACTTACTACAACTATGTTTGGTGTTGTCATTGTTGTTTTGACGAGCAGCTAGGGAAAAGGGTTCGTCCATCCTTGTAGAGCCCCGCATGCAAGGATAAGGCTGTATACTCTGAGAGGTCGCCTGTTTCCCAGAATCACCGTTAGGGACACCTCACCCAAGTGCCGTTCAACTTTCGGCAAGGTTGTCACGCCTTCGCGTGGGGGTTATTCCTTCGGGACCATCCCTGGACAATTGTCCGCGACTGCTTATTAATTATTATAACCATATTCAGCAGAAACCCTTGGTACAGGGACCTGCTATCCGCAACCCGAGGACGCGTTCGGTGGCTTTGTCATAGGCCCTTCTGTTCGATTTCCAAAGAATCAAACCGAACCGAATATATATATATATATATAATTAAAAAAAAAGTTAAACAATCACCGCAGGGTACCACTAAGAGCAACTGCCATCTAAAAAGAAAATGTCAAAGCCCCCAGTAGAACCGCGGTAAAATACACCTATGGCCACGTCTCACATCCGCGAGATGGGTGGTCACAGGGAACGACGAAATCACAACGACAAGCCGGTGAAACCCTCGTGTGTCTTGAGGACACGAAGCGACCCAAGGATGACAGCTTTCAGCATCCATCTCGAAAGTGCCTTGGCATATTTTTGGCACGCGGGTATGGCTTTAAGGTTACGAACCAGTGATAATTTAGCACCTCCGAGAGCACCTATCACAAGGACAATTACTCGTACCGAATATTTTGGGTACATTCGTTGCAGCTCTCTTTTAAGGTCTTGATACCTCTCCTCTTTTTCTTCCTCCTTTGCAGTCATGTTGTATTCGGACGGAGCCGAGAATTCGATCACGAATATCGTTCCTTTCTCGAAGTCTTGGAGAACAGTGTCAGGCCTCGAGTGCGCAACGGCGACTGCTGCCCGAAAATCGTAGTTCCAGAAAATCTGGCACTTCTCGTTTCGGACGATTGACTCTATATCCCTTGGAGCGTTCGGCAGTGCAGGCTCGTGACCAACACCGTAAGAGCGACAAAGGTGGTAATAAAGTACTCTTAGGGCCGCATTATATCTATAGATATACCTTGTTTCTGCGTGGGTCGGACACCCCGATAGTATGTGCTCTAGGTACTCAGCGTGTGTATGACACGATCTGCACCTATCACTGGGAACTTCTTGACATAAAATGCGGGCGCGGTATGCTAAGGTGGAGATTACACCGTCCTGGCATGCGAAAATAAAGCCCTCTGTACCTGAATTGAGCCCTGATGATTTGAGGAAAGCAAAAGTTTGCTCCTTTGACAAGGACTGTTTTTCTACATTTCTGTGAAAGTTTCCGTGCATAAGCTTGTCGCGTAGCTCTTGGTGAAATTTTCTAACCTGTGCTTTCTTTACTTCGGTTAATAGACGTGAAGCATGTAGATGGAGTAGTGCACTTTCCTCACTTCTGACGTTGAGATTCAGGCCAAGGGTCTCGGCAGCTGGCTCCACGGTGACATCAAGGGCCTTAAGCTCGTTCTTCGCCCATTGAACCACCCCAAACGAGTAGAGTAGAACCGGGACGGCAAGCATGTTAGTCGCAGATACCTTGTTCAACGCCGACAAATTGGAAGACCATATCTGTCGAAGAAGATGCTTGTATCTGCTTCGGAGAGACTCCTTCACTGATGTTACGTCCTGAATGCGGCTTTGAGGCACGCCCAGGTATGTATAGGTCTCTCCAGTGTTAAGATGTCTAATAACACTTATATTTCTCTGACCTCTGACATTCTTCTATTCAAAATGAAAAAAAAAATTATACGAATATGTCACTATAAGGAAATTGATATTTTATTCCTATTGGTAAAGTAGAACCGAAACGCACAAGAGTTTCACAACTGATATTGAAGATTATAACTATATTTAAATTATAATAGAAATCACAGGTATGGAGAGTAAAATAGTTATTTGTGATACAAGTGCGTAAAATAGGTGATTGTGTGCGAGTGTGAATTTTGCAGCATAAGCCGGAGGCTCGACGCATGAGTCGGTGGCTAGCGCACAAGCGAAGCGAGTGCGAAAACGTAGACGAGTGCTTCGAACCGCAGGCGAATGATGCAATCATACGAGTTAACAATCACCTACGGGCACGTGTATCACACGCTATTTTTTGCAACGCCCGTCCGAAAAAGTTGTCAGGAGGTGGTAACCAAAAATACTAATTTCATATTGCATAGCGTGGAGTAGAGAAATTACAACAACAAAAAAAATGTTTCAATGTTTGAAGAAAAATTGAAAAAAAACGTTTGAAAAAAAATTTTGTGAAAAAAAATGTTCGAAACAAAAAATTTGTGAAAAAAACAATTTTGTGAAAAAAAAATTTCGAAAAAAGAAATTTGTGAAAAAAAATGTTGAAAAAAAAAATTGGTTGAAAACAGTTTTTCGGAAAAAAATTATTGAAAAAAATCTTGACGTTTATGCTTTTTTGCCCCCCGGGGGGGGGGGGGGGGCACGAAGCCCTAAAAACAAAACTTCAATCATTAAAACATTTGTTCAAGTTAAATGTAAATTTATTAATTTCAAGAAGATACCAATACCAGTGTTTAAAGTTACCTATGCCAGTATCTAAAGTACCTCATCTCGAATATGCGCATGTGCAGCTTTTTCACCAGTGTCTAAAGTAAGCCATCTTCAAGCTGCGCATGCGCGACAATTTTTCCACGCACAGTCTGCTCAAATAAGGTACTTTAGGCACCATCTACATGCATGCAAACGTCAACTTTTGAGGTGGGTGTTGCAAAAAATATTTATTTGAGAATTTTTTATTTGCGTAAAAAGTTTTAAAACAGATTACCATAACAGTTGAGGTTATGGTTCATTACTCACCAACTTTATCTCTTTCATCATTCATTAATATTGTTTAGTTCTGCGTGAAAGGAGGGGGTGACGGGAGCTCGTAGAGGCAACAGGCGCTGAATGTTGTTAAGATAACTGATTTATTTGCTAAACTACAATGCATTACAGTACACTACGACACTCGAACTGTTCGACCGCACGTCCGCTTTGGGTGATACACTGAGAGCAACTGATGAACGGAACTGCCCGTCTGAGGCCTACCGCGTAGCCACACACGCGCCGTTCGACCGCACGTCCGTACTGGGCGACGCAGGAAGAGCAACTGAACGGACTTGACGCGCGGCAGTCGATGAGAGGGACCTCGACGGTCCTCAAGTGGCGCTCTCTACTGGAGACGAGCCAAAAACGAAACATACCGCCCGCCTCGTTCCTTGAACGACCATCTGCTAGCCGCCCGCCGTAAGGCCGAATTTTCATGCTCCGATTCGACTGAAGCCGCTGATGATTTTGCTTCGCGTTTAACGACACTCGCTCATTCACTCTGACTTGACGGTCATGAGAGGTACCCTTTGGTGCGTGGTCCCATGCCGCTCAGCAACTCTGGCTTATGCCGTGCTAAACTCAAAGGAAACCCACAAAAACCTTTGAGAGAGTTGCAAGACCATTATCGTATTGGCATTCGTGTTATTTAGTTTCGTATTAGAGTGACGGGCGCTATCCAACCGCAAGGATGAAATAATCTAGCAGTGGTGTCGAAAATGGTGCGCTTAGTCAAACTATGCGAGTCAATCTCGGGTGGAGTCAGACGAAGCCGATCATGCTGCGGATCCCAGCCAACGCCGAGCTCGTTGGTGAGGCCATCGCTGCAAAGTTGAAGTCGGGTCGGGCGAAGACGGTCTTGTTCGGATAAATCTTCTAGGAGCTCCGGCGGATTGGTGATTCACTTGCGGAGACGAAATCCGCCGATAAGCTGCTCCAGTAGCTGCTTCCCTTCTTCAAGGTCGTTGCAACCCGTGAATCTATCGTCGACAAAGCGATCCTCCAAAAAGAACTCGGGCAGATGTCACAGCCGACTGTCGGTAGTATACGACTGGGTCATTCTCACGGACACTCAACACAATGCGTTGCAGATCGAGGTCTGGTTCGTTCACCGGAATCTGCCAATGCATCACGCAGATCTCGGCGCCGCAAACACATTCGTGGCGTCTCCATCGAATCAATACGTGGCTTGGCTTGGTTTGAATTTAGTAGGTCTTGATGCAGTGGAGACTACTTTCAGGCGGCGATTATGATCTCGCCTCTGCCAGATTCCATGATGTGGGATGTAGTAAGTGGGGCGAGCGTTCGCGCGCAGCTCGGTTCACAGGAACAAAGGGTGAACGTCTGCTCCAAGTAGAAGATCGACAGCTCGAAGAGAGCCGAACTGTGGGTCGGCGGGATCCAGTCCTTGCCATTCGTGCATTGCTTGTTCATTTGTAACTCCTTGGCTTCTTGGTTACCGGAATGTCCACCACCTGAAGAGATGATGGATTCATAACAGCAGGATGAAGCGCTGAATTTCCTGGAATGATTGAAGGCATCCCTTGGGTGTTGGAAAGTTGCTTTTGTTGTGACGCGAGATGCTGTTGCCGAGTCGTCAGCCAAATCTGAATGATCTCGCAGTTAATCTGTCGAGGCGAAGCCATCAGCATCCGCTGCTGAATTTGATGTTGATTCAGAAGAGTAAAATTCTGCTACTGCATGTGGTCGCATGTGGCATGCCTACCTGTGGAGGGGCTACTGAATGACTTGTACTGCCGGTGGATGAGCAGCCATCGTTGTAGTTGTTGATCCACCCTGCATGGACACGACGCTGTATTGTCTATTGGCTTGCTGCTATTGTCATTGAACAGTGGAGGCTCGAAACTGCGTCGATGCTCGTAGCTTTGAGCGCGTGCGTTGACGGAAGTAATCTCGATGTCTGCGTAGGAGTTTCCACATCGTAGTCCGCATCTGGAGGATGATGGATGAGTCCCATATGATTCTCCTGGAACGCGGCCCAATAATTCTCCAATAGCTTAAGAGGAACAGCTGGTGCCCCACGTGTCCAGTCGGCTTCGGGCTTGTACAGGATTGTTGCTTGCGGCACACCGTCGCTAAACGTCACTTAGCTCGACAATTGATGGAGCATTACCAGTGGGGTCGAATCCCGCCCGCCAAATGCACCGTAATCATTGAACAAAAGGAAGAAAAGCGGCAAAGTATGTGCAACGCGTGTGTGCGTGCACAGAAGTATAAAATGGTGAATTACCAACAAAGAAATAATATATGACTACGAATATGACCACAAATATGATGTATGAAGTAGAAAATTAAATATCTATATAAAATTGTAAATATTAAGATTATAATTTCCTGAAGAAGGAAAGAGGTAGAGGTATGCGTAGGAGAATTCTAGACCGCGAGTGGTCGAGAGAGAGAGAGAGGGAGAGATATGCGTGCAGAACAAATTCGACTGACCCTCCCACCTCTCTCGTGAGATGAGGAAAGAAGGAAAGAGGTACAGGTATGCGTAGGAGAATTCTCGACCGCGAGTGGTCAAAAGAGAGAGAGAGGGAGAGATATGCGTGCAGGACAAATTCGACTGCCTCTCCCACCTCTCTCGTGAGATGAGGGAAGAAGAAAAGTGGTAGAGGTATGCGTAGGAGAATTCTCGATCGTGTGTGATCGATAACCTCGACCGCCTTTCCCACCCGGTCTCACATCCTTTGTTCGTTATGGAAGATGCGTGTGATGACACTCACATGACGAAGTCTGCCGTCGACTTACGCTTGATGACTCCTGGTCTCTTCTTCCAATGTCGGCTGGCCGAGTTGCTCTGGCGGCAGCGCGTCAGGTCTGCAGCCAGAAGGCTGCGGGCTTGACTCTCGTTGACGACGCTTAATGACTCCTGGTCTCTGCTTCCAACGTCGGCTGGCCTTTGTTGCTCTTGAAGCCACGATCACCTCCCTGAAGTAGCTGAATCCGGCTCGAAGGACCATGTTTACTTCTGCGTGAAAGGAGGGGGTGACGGGAGCTCGCAGAGCCAATAGGCGCTGAATGTTGTTGAGATAACTGATTTATTTGCTGAACTACAATGTACTACACTACACTACGACACTGGAACCGTTCGACCGCACGTCCGCTTTGGGTAATACACTGAGAGCAACTGATGAACGTAACTGCCTGGCTGAGGCCTACCGCGTAGCCACGCGCAGTTCAACCGCACGTCCGTTCTGGGCGACGCAGGAAGAGCAACTGAACGCATGTTGTATGCAGACACGGTGATCACATTATTAAATACGAAGAAACACGTTGTCGTCTTATCGAACTCGAACTACGATTCGATTACTATTTCCAACAGTGATCCCGAAAGACATGCGCATGCCTCTATTGAATGGTACTCATTGGCTTTAGTTTGCGTATGTATTTAAAATTCGAATGCAGACGCGCACTGTAGCCAATGAACGTCACTATAATCCAAGCAAGCGCAGTTGAAGGCAGCTCCGTTGGGATCAATGACTTCAACTGAAGAACGAAAAATCGTGACATGTTTCATCACTTTCTAACGCACTCATGCCTCGTGTCACACGCATATAGCAGGCGAAAATGAATATTCGTGACATGTTCCATCACTCTCTAACACACTGATGTCTCGTGTCACACCCATAGCAGGCGAAACGATATAATCGTGACTATCGGAATCGAGAATATCGTTTAGAGATTTTATATTAAGGAACTTGATGCCACTTGGTCTAAAAAACGCACTGGCGTCAGACGACGGATTTGAAAAGAATGTTTTTGCCTACATTCACAATATCCTAACATTCGCAAAAACATGAGAAGGACATAACAAAAATTTAGTGATAGTCCTAGAAAGATTAACAAAGTACGCTCGAAATGAGAACAATCACAATGCGTGTACCTGCGCCCAAAACGAGAATACCTAGACCCCCTCATCACTGCGTAAGGAGTAAAGCCAAACCCTATTAAGATCAAAGCAATGAAGGAATTCAAGCAGCTAAGAATATCCAAAGACGTACAACCATTCCTAGGATTATCTGGCTATTATGGGAAGTTTAGAAAGAACTTGTCCTGTTATAAAAATGTAACTTGATAATTTTTGTCATACTCCAGGATAGATTTCTGCGAGTCTCTGTTTTCTCTACTCCAATATACACCTTGAGGTATTCTTAATTCAGTAAAAATTATCTTTTTATACAATTTTAAAAATGTTTTTCATTACATTTAAAATCCTTAATAATTTTAAAACACGAAAAAACTTGTTTCTTTCCTTTGAAAACATGAGAAGGGATGTTACCTCAACAATTTTTGCTTTACTTAGATTTATTATAATCTTCCTAACGTTTTCATAAAATATCTGTAAATCTTGAAAAGGGACTGAATATCAGTCCGATACGCGTTGATGATTACTATAATATAACAAACATAAACTGGTAAACTCCTCCAATTCTTACATTATCATTAAATAGGCTCAAAAAAACTTTTATATAATTTTCTACGTTATTTTCAACACTTTTATGTCAAATGTATATTGTTACGTTGTAAAATTTCGAAACACGAAATATTAAATCCTTGAAGTAGTTTAGGATAATCTTCTTTCAGAATTTCTGTCTACTCAAAACCTTCAGTAAATTCTCAAAACTATGTAATTAAAGTTTAGGGTAAGCAGCTACATTTTACGATAGAACAAAGTGACCAACATTTTCTAGGTCCAGATCCTAAGCTCTCAATAGGTGTCTCCAGGGAAAACTCATCCTTTTAAAAATTTCTTTCGTCCCCAATTTCAGCTTGCAAATTTATTGTATCTATATACTTTACAATTTTGGGTTTTACTCATCCTGGGTTTCGTTCGGTTTGGGTCACGTATCCAGGGCCTGCCGCCTCGATCACGCCGATGTGGGTGTAGACTGCGATTCCCACCCTCTTTGTAACCAACTAATAGATGTTAAGAAATTCGATTTGATCGAGACTATATAGTGTGGCCAGTCCCTGTTGCAAAAATCCTCTTTCTATTGTTGCGCTCAGGTTTTGAAGTCAGATGATTGACCAAAGCAGAAGAGATACTGGCCGATCTGCAATAACCCGAAGAAGATTGTTGCGCTGTCAGTAAATTGGTTTTCACTACTCGGTCACTTTTTCTCTGAGTGTCATTGTGTAGAAAAGTATGATGCTTTTCTGAAAACACAAAGCATCGTTTATTTGAAGGGCACGAATTGGAAGCCCCGCAAATCATAGACAGTAGGATATGAAGTAAGAGCCATGACAAATGGAGCAAGAATTCGAAGGTTTATTTTGCTTTTCAGAAGTCGCTAAGTTAACCGATAGATTCTGTATCTTAAGTTATTGGAAAGATGGGTTGGTCGAGTTTTTTGCAGATAATGAAGTGAGTGAGCAATCGTTTGTATGAGCAGCTTCGAAAGTTCTAACTCGAATTTTAAGAAAAGTCGATGACTCTTTGAACGTAGTAAAGTCTTCCTCATCTTTCAAGGACGTTTTTCAATCCTCACGAGTATGAGGGTCTGATATGTGAACGAGAAAATGAACGAACCAATCATCCCATTGATCTACGGCTTTACTCATATTTGAAAGCACACGAATTGATTCGTTCGTGGCAGACAGCAGCTTACGCATATAAGGCGCAAGAAAAAGTCTTTTGTTGTCATAACGCTTAACTAGCATTGTTCAAGCTTTGTTATAATTAGCGCCGCTAATTGTCATATTTTTAGGCGACTGCAGCCTTACCCAGAGGGCCATTTTTTAAATTATGAAGTTTCTGCACATCCGCAATACTAGTGTCGTGAACCACTGATTTGAACATATCCCGAAAGGTTTTCCAATGGAGTTGATGACCACTGAATTTTGGAAGAGGGAGAGAGGTTAAATGCTCAAAGGAAATTTCTGAATAAAATGTGCCACAGGACTCGAGTTTTTATTACCTGGTATTTTCTCCGGGATTGCACCTAGGTTTTTGAGTATTAAGGTGAATTGAGTTTTTGTTGCGAGGTAATCAGCTTCTATTTCGTCAAATTTATTATCAACAACATGTGGATCTTTAGCGTTTTTCGGATCCAACTTTATGATAAAATGCTGCTTATAAAAGTCTGATCAGTATTTTCCCAGCGTAGCCAGCCTAGTTTCCATGTATGTTAAAGATTTCATTACTTTCTCTCCTTGCTTCTTAGTGTTGTCGTAGGAGTGTGTAATGAACCCTGCTATCGTTTCCTGTTTATCTGCAGGTGACGTCAGGGTGTCTGTCGATTTGACGTCTTCCACAAGCGAAGAAATTCACAGTGCACTCAGATATACACTATATACAGAACCCCGCACGGCGAATCGATATTAGCCTGGTCGAAAGAAAACTGGTTTTCACTACACTCAGTAAGAAAATCGTTGAATTATACACAAATACTCTACTATTCTCCATAAGTGAGATGTTATAGATTGTTTTTGAGTGAATAAGCAACTGTAAGCTTGTGGAAAGAAAGAATGAACAGGGGATCACTGTAATCCATTATAAACTGTCGCGATTGATTTTTCTTAAGTTTACATAATCCGGAAAAACATGTGCACACTCGTTCACCATTAGCAAGTAACTGAGGGAAAAATATGTAGCGCAATCGCAGTCGAAAATGAATGAGCTTTAGCCAGTCGATTGATGGAAGAAAAAGACGTAAATTAAAATATGCAATCTGAACACCGCCTGAGCGAACCGAGGGTCGCAAGTTCACACTCGGCAAAATAGCCTCCCTTATGCCCTCGATACGCAATGTACTATTTTGTTATATCTTCAGACTATAGCAATAGTGGGCGTTAAAATTAAATAAAAAGTTTAAAATTTGTTTTTTGTAACTATAAATAATATTTGGAAGATATGTAGTCGTTTTATGACTAATGGATCGTCCTCAAAACAACTGAATGATTTTTTATCATTTTTTAAATTAACTCCGGAATTTTCGTACGGCAGCGGTTTGCCAGTATAGAACCAGTACTTGTATGCAGTACCGCGCCTGTACCGCACGCTATTACTCCGGAGTATTAACAGCCAGTACTGACTCAGTACTGGGACTCCGGCAATCTATACTGGCCCAGTACTGCGCCAGTGGTGTATTTCCACTTGGATAGGGTTTTCATTTCGAATGACAAGAGAGCTAGAGAGAGCGCCACATAAATATATTATCAGTAAAGAACCATGAGGTCCAAGAAGTTACCGTAAAGTTAAGGCAAATTTCTAAAATTTCTTAAACTTTTGTAAATTTATCAAATATGTCGTTGAATTTCAGTAACTGTTACATACCACACACAATTAGGTGAATAATTTCATTAGTCTAATATTGGAAGCTTCCAAGCTGCCCAGCATTCAATAGATATTTTTAATGAAAGCTGGCTTGAATTTTCTGGTCGTCGTCGTTTCTATAATCCACCTACAGGGTTGTTGTTACCTTACACTCGTTATTATTGATTGAAAGAAATAATTTGCATATAAAACACTCATAATATCAGGCAAGGGATACGTTAAAAAAATTATATCAGTTAATATTTGATTGATTTTATTTTTAATAACAAAATATTTTATTACTTATAACATTAAGACGAATCCCGCCTGTCCTGTTAGAAAATACTAAGTGGTTGGGCACGATGCAGACATTATTTCGCTTATCCATCCAGGAACTTGTCTAACTTCTATCACTTTTGCGAGTCAGAAAGAGCGAGCGATAAATCTGTTTTCACTCCCGCAAAGCAGGCACTCAAATTTTTCTTGTACGTCCAATTTCCTTTTATTCAACAATAGTCAAAGCCGAGTAACAGCCACTCTCCATCCGTGGGAGTCCTTAGGTACTTGGCACTCTCCTCCCGCTACATAACCTTTTCGGGATGAATGAAATGACTTCCAATTACACAATAACTTATTTTGGCAACCGCAATACGTACCTTACTAAGTAATGAGTGAAGAATAATGTTTTTTTCTTTAGAAAACTAGCTAGAGGCCACAAAGCGCACCAGCGTAGTTTGTATAAACTTTTCTTCGGAAGGGAAATTTTATATCCTTGACCTTATTTTAACGTCTGTCGCGGAGAAAATCGAAACCCTACTTCTTTTAAGCCGCCTGCAAGTGTGTTTTGTCGAGCAGGTGAAAATGCTGCGTTGACAGGTCGACGCCTGATGTACCGAAACAAATAATGAAATTGTTCAATGCAAAATTTTTAACGACCCCAAAATATGCTCGTAACAAACCACATCACAATATTTCATTTCCATCCCCAAAAATACGAGCAGCTTGAGAAGAAGAGCGACAGGGATTATGATTAATTACGGTCAATTTGGCTCATTTTTCGAAAATTCTGATGCTTTCGTAAGATTCATTTTCTTTTGTGGTACAATCGTATTTTTATTTTAACATGGTGATTTGCTTTCTTTAACATAGGGTTACGCATTATAGTATTCAGTTCGTTATCATTGTGGTTGCAAAGTAAAACAAAAAAAGTTTTCCTTTCTTGTTTTGTTTTTGTTTTGATTTTTAGGAATAGGTTCAATCATTAAGTTATAATTTACTAATAAGAGACATGAAATATAAATGTGCATGTGAAATACACTTTATCTCATATCCTCGGGCTAGCTGAACAAGGCCTATGTCAGAAACTTTTACGATGTCCTCCGACCTACCTTGACATATTATTCTTGCTGGAATCTGTGTGGATTACAGAGAAGCTGTACTTCGCGTGACTGACGCTTTGAAGTCTCATAGACCAGTAGCTTATTTTTACAGAGAAAGTTCCCTAAACAGTTTTAAATGACATAAATTTCTTTTCCTTGGCTAAGAGATAGTTTTATTGTGAATCTTCTACCATAGTATAAGAAAAGTCCGAATACATTGCTGCACATCCTGCAGTATTATTTAAGCTTAGTTGTATGACAGGCATTGCGTGCAATTTTCAAACCGCATATTCGGTTCTCTCTATTAGAGACATGTTCAGAATTACTAGCAGCTTATTTTTCTCGCAGTTGATGAGAGTAGATGCTACTCTGGTTAATTCCGTGAGGCTATTTTTTGGAGCAGAAATGGGGAAACTTAGCTTCAGCTCATTACCTTGGATATCTCTAAAAATGGGATGCTGTTCTTTTGACGTCAGCAACGAAGGATGGAGTTGCCCCTTCCTTGAGGTGTGGGCTACATCAACAGAATTCCATCTAATGATGTACGGACAACATGCGTTTGATGTCCCATGAGGTACGAGATGTTGGCCTGAGCTGAATTTAACTCACGGATTTTTAGCTGAACCTGCTCTCCATCCTCAAATGTGAATAATCCGGCTATAGGTCCAGCTATCCTGCCGATGAATCCCAACAGTGTTGTGGTTCTGCGGAGCCTGATTCTTCGAAGTACCTTTGCTGGAATGAAATATTCCGTTTTTCTTAGCAACTCTTCCTTTTCTGCCTCCACTTTCGGTTGTAATCCTTATGAGATGCCAGGAAACTACACATTTTGGATAGGTTAAGAAACGTGGTAACTCCAGGTACTTGTAGTGGTGGTTTCTCGAGAATGGGAGAATCCATATGCTCTGGAAGAGCTTTAAAACGCCACCGTACTTTCTCTTCGCCGTTCCGTTGATTTTGTATGTTTTCCGGATAATTCTAGCTGTGCATTTCATTGTTTGTGTCTATCTTGGGAGGGGCCCGGTAAGTTACTTGTATTCCCTTGATTTGGTCCTGACAAAACTGCTTCTTCATATCTTTTCAAAAATGAGTTAACTCTTTGGGCGAATACGTCATCATCGTATTATTGGCATGGGTCGAGAGCTTCTGGCTCCTTTATGAGTTCTCCCTCTGCTTCGCCTTTTGAGACAAATGTTCATTCTTGACGATAATCTTTCTTCATGCCTTCATTATCCCAATCTAGGGTCAAGTTTGTTAGGTCAGTGGGATCTATTCCGCGTTCCTTCGGGAACTCATTAAACTTCATAATTGATTTTTGTGAGTCCTTTTTCAAATTTTCACATTCCTTTTCGGTCGCTGGTCCTTGTTTTGCTTAACTGTCTTCACTATCTATTGGTTGTGGCATTACGTCTACGGATACTTCATCGGATTATAGATATTGTTCTGACACGATTTTGATATCCAGATTATCGATTCCTTGACGTGCTAGTTGGTCTGCCATTTCATCTCCAAGGACTCCTTGGTGCCCTGGAATATGTTTTCAGATGACATCCAGTGGTTCCATAGCCCTTAGTAGTTTTTGGAGCTCCGTCTGATTCGTTGCTGGTTTATTGTCGCATGTTTTCCAATCATTGGTCTTCCATTTTCTGATCCAATCCGTCGCGCTGTTGATCAAGAATTTCGAATCAGTATTCATCCGTAGATTCCTGATCCCTGCCTCTTTATCTAATCTGGCTGCCACCATGGCTGCGTAAATTTTAGCTTCGTCATTAGATTGACATTTTGCTCTTTTCCTGCTGTTGGTTCCGCGGCACCATTATAGCTATATGCACCATCGATGAGCACGTCGGTATATGTTCCCTAAAGCGGGGAAATCAAGGTGTGGGGCTGGTGCTCTAGCGGAGCACTTTTTTGGGTCATGCTTTTCTTTGAAGGATTTATGACGGGCTCTAAACTAGGAAACATACTGCGGTTCCTCCGCAGCACTGGTGCATCTGAGTCCGGACTGTCTACACTTGCAGATGTTGTTTTATCTGAAGAAGATGAACTTTCATTGGATACAGTAGTGTCTTTGACTGCATTGGTCCTTCTCTCTGACTAAACTCCGAGGTAGTTTTTGTCTTTACGGGCTTGAAGTAAGTGGGTTTCCCAACGGAGTGCTTTAAGCATGGATCCGTGTATCCTATGGATTTCGGAGAAATAGGGGCAGGTACTTCTTGAATGTCCTTGTAACTCCTTTCAGCCTGTTGAGGTTTTTGTTGAGTTAACAACCTTTTCGGAAGAGGTTGATGGTTTTCGAAAAATTTTAAGGGTGGGCTTTCTTGGAATTCTCGTCAATGGTACTTGAGTTTGCTTCTCTGAGCCAATTAAAAAGTCTCTTATCTCTCTTATCATGATCTTCAAGGGTTCATGAATGAGTAATGATGTCGTCTATATAAACGAAAGCTTCTACATCTAGCAGACCGATATGTTTTTCTGTGTACTACCTTATACACACTTGTGGGTATTTTGAGTTGAATCAGATGGAAGCAGGTTAATTTTTCACTATTCAAATGAAAAGGTTTGCATACTCGTCGGCATCCAGCTTGTACATCCACTAGCAGATGCGAAACATGTAATTTTGAACAAAATGTGAATAACTGGACTCGGATGCTGCCTGTTGCCCAGAAATGGGTGCGATCTCAAGGCCTACTGGATTTCTGAAGATGAGATGCCTTGCAGTGCACGGTGCTGCGCTGGACTGGAAGGATGGATTGGAAAATATCTATAATCCTACCGGATTTTAGATATGAAAGATGATGCTGCTTTCTCGTGTGCCACGAAATTTCTTGTACCATGGGATATTGGTTGAAAAACTTCGAGGATCCTATTGGATCCACGGAACTGAAAATGGCTCGAAATAGAAATATGAGCTTTTTTGAAATTAAAAATCTTTGCTGTGACTTGAAATTCACCGTCCCTTTCACTAGTTATTTTTTTACTTCGTCCCGATTTGAGAGTCACTTTTTGTTATTTGAACTTCACAAGATTACACTATTATTAGCTATTGTTAGTCAGCATGTCACTCTTTCACGGTTGCATGAAGGCACAATTGTTGTATGATCAGTAATGTGATCAGAAAACACTTTTCACTTGTAAACTGCTCGCACAATGTTTTTATCTGACACGACGCGATTGTTTGCCGACCGGTATAAAACATGTCGGAAACGGTTGTTTATAGTGTTATTGAAAGGCCAAATTTTGCAAAGGGTCAGTCATACATGACAAGAGCGCACGTGATAGGAATAACCATACATTGTTCAAACTGGTTTATCAAGTGAACCCTTAAAAATTTCATTAACTAGCCCAAATCTACAGATTAGGATGAAACGTGCGAAACGGACTAGTGGAGGACTTAAAGCAAGTAAAATTAACAATTCTGTTTTGAAAAAAATATGAAAATCTAAAGATTATTGTGTACGAAGGTTAAGAGCTTAAAGTAACTGCAGAATTTGAAATATGAAAATATTAAAAAAAGTTTTTTTAACGCAATAAACTAGGAATGAGGAACTAAAACGTGCTGAGACAAATTACAGAGAGGGCAGTTGTTTCGCTCCGTGAGAAATTCGGTGCCAAAACTATTTACAGGAATGCGCTATAAAAAAAAGAGTGATAAAATTAAAATTTATTAACATGGGACTTAACACATATAGAGGAAGAAAAATAAGATGACAGTGTTAGTATTATATGTAGATGACGTATTAATAGCTAGAAATGACATTAGAAACTAAGAGGAAATAAAGGAAGAATTAGGGAAAGTTCTTAAGATGAAAGATTTAGAGGGAACCAAGGAAGTCTCTAGGAATGAATATTCAGAAAAACAGAAAAACCCAAGATAATGAAAATAAAATAGAAGGATTATTCGTTAAGACTCTTAGAGAAATTTAGGATGGATGAAAGCAAAGCACAAAACACACCAATGATAAATAGAGAAGTAATTAATAGAGTAATCAAAGGAAAGGAGGGAATACGAAATATAGAGAGTAAAGAAAAATTAATCATGAAACATTTAGAAAATGGCTAGAAAGTGTAATGTATTTCTCAAGGCCAACCAGGCCGGATATTGCTCATGTAGTACATGATTTTGCCAGAACACAAGCCAACCCAACTGAAGAAGATTGGGTAGGTGTGAAAAGAATCTTTAGATATATCAGAGAAACTTTAAAAGCGGGTTCAATATACAAAGCAAACTAAGAGAGCTTAGATGCAATGACTGATGCTAGTTTTGAGATAATTCAACCTCTACTGGATGATATATAATTAGACTATTTGGAGACTTTGTAGCAAAAAGAAGACATAGACAGTCGTACGTTGGAAATGACCATTTCCATTTCCTTTACTTAAACTGTAAGTATTTTCTAACTATTTCTCAGACCCACGGTGGGAAGAACGATTTTCCTTATCGTAAATCTCATTCTAAAGACTCCTTATCTGCCGTTTGATTCTAATTTAAATTTGATTTCTATGTATATTTTGAAATAAGCGTAACGAAGCATAATTAAGCAAAATAAGCATAACGTATCGAAATCCTTATAAAGTAATCTACATTTTCAATAATGATGTTTTTCTTTTACTTATTATTATTTATTTATTTCTTGAATTTTTAATGAAGTTATCTTGTCTAAGAGGTAAGATTATTTATTTGGAAATATAGAATAATCATTTATATTCAAGAGAAAAACGATATAAGAGAAGAAAATCGGCCGTGCAAAGTGATCCGCGCGCCGGTGTGAGGTACCGTGCTCGACAGAGCTAGATACTTTAAATTTTTTCCGATAGTAATAATAATTTCACCATTTTGAAATAAATCGTTTTCGATCGGCAATTCGACGTAAAATACGATAAAAATACCAAGAACTTAATTCATGGGGTCAAACTAGTTAGAAATCGATTTAAAAATTGTAATTGTTTATAACAATTTTAATTTGTTAATAATATTTTTGGGATGGTTTTTTTATTAAAGCTCGTTCTTTTACCTTTCAAATGGAAAAAATAAGGTCTCCAGCTTAAATACAACGGGAGTTATGCATTAAAAAAAAAAGTCCTCACTCAAATTCTGAATTTTTCAACCCTTCCTATTTCCCAAAAAATTGCGAAAAAAAATCCTCGAATGCGTATCTTCTCTATTTCGATAATGAACACGTAAAAAAAGTATTAGCTCAATCAAAAATGGGTCGGTCAATTTTCGTCCAAATCTGTACGATTTGTAGAAGAATGTTCCAGCTTTGTCTTTTCTCGCACGATATGCCTTTCCTGTACGTTTCTTCAATCTCTCAATCACAGGGGGGGGGGGGGCCTGGATGACATTCTGGAAAGCCCTATTCAGTAAAATGCAACTCAAAAACAAGAGAACATTTCAGGTCACTTTCTATTATACAATTTTTAACGCTCAAAATAAATTAGTCAATTAGCATACTTTATTAGCTGCATGACAACAACTTTTGAAGAAAATTCAATCAGCTTAATTTACTAGCTGCTTCAAATTCTCTCTTATTTTGAGAGTATCAGAATTGTGTTTCTAATTTTACTTTAAAAAACATTCGATTTAGAATATTTAAAAACGATCGGTCAATTAGCATACTTTTATTATCTGAATGACAAAAACTTTTGAAGAGAATTCATATAACATACTTAAATAGCTGCTTAAAAAATTAACGAGGTTTGGCAACAACGCAAAGAACGAAAAAAATCACCGCTGCCACCATCAGCTTCCAAGCGGCCCAGTTTCCAATTGGCATTTATAATAGAAGCTGGTTTAAATTCTATGGGCGTTGTCGTTCCTCTAATCCCCATACAGGGGTGCTGTTGCCTTACACTCGTCATTATTGATGGAAAGTAATAATTTAAATATAAATTACTCATAATGTCAGGCAAGGGATACGTTAAAAAGTTAAATCTGTTAATATTTGATTGATTTTATTTTTAATAACAAAATCTGTTATTAGTTATAACATTAAAACAAATCTCGCCTGTCCTGTTAGAAAATACTAAGTGGTTGGGCACGATATAGAGATTATTTGGCTTATCCCTTCAGGAACTTGTCTGACTTCTACCACTGTTGCTGTTCAGAAAAAAAGAAAGAGAGAAAGAGAGAGAGAGAGAGAGAGAGAGATGAAGCTAACTTTCTCTCTGTTTTCACTCCCGCAAAGCAGGGACTCACATTTTCCTCGTACGTCGAATTTCCATTATTCAACAATAGTCCAACCCGAGTAACGGACACTCTCCGTGTGCTTGCACTCAGGTATCGCTTCTTGTTAGTTTGTCTAATTTTGTCAAAACTGTTCTGGCAGCTACAATGCATACCAAGTCTGTTTTGATAAATTAAAGTGGTTATCCTTTGGCACCTTCCTACTAAAAAAAAGTCAGGAATCGTCACCAATCGTCAGAAGTTCTGTCGATTCCTGAACATCCTGACCATTCCTGACGAGTCTGACTATTTCTTAAAAAATGCTAATTCGCAGCCTATCAGGTAGAACATCGGCTAGGACCGCAGGTAGGCCAACCCGAAAGGATTAAAAATTGAAAATATTTTTTTTTCAATTTTGCATATACAGATTCAAAAGTTAGAAATTCAGAGTCTACGGGTTTCGACGATTCCAGACACCTAAAAATTGTCCTACAAAATTTAAAATTAGGATAAATATAGTGTACCTTGTAAAGAGAAAAGGAGACGTCAAAACGGACAAAATTTTCAGATTCATTTCCAAAGTCATTAAATATATAAATATTAATGAATAAATATAAGTAAATAGAGAATATACATACATAAATATAAATAAATAGTATAAATAACCTGGAAAATATAAAAGTGATTAGGTTTTATGGCATTCTACTCTTGGACCCCTAATGAAAGGATTATCCTTCGAACCCATTCTTCGACGATTTCTGAACATTTCTCATGAATTCTGACTTTTCCTGACGATTCCTGTCGAGAAACATAACAAAAGTGGTCAGAAATGGTCAGAAGTCCTGACTTTTTTTCTGACGATTCCTGACCTTTTTTTTAGTAGGGCTGGCACTCTCCGTCCTTTTTAGACTGAATAAAATCACTTCTTATTACTTAATAACTTAGTCTGGCAGAGACAATGCGTACCTCACTAATTAGTGAGTAAAGGAAGATGATTTCATTTATTTTTTTGCCTATACAAAACTAGCTAGAGGCCGCCATTCTCGCAAGCGTACTTTATATAAGCTTTTCGTCAGAAGGGAAGTCGCCCGGCAACTGCGAATTTGAAAGATTTGCAAGGAACATTTTTTAGATCATTGACATGCCTTCATGGCGAGCAATTTTATTGCTTACGACCCAGTACGTTAGCCTCTGACCGAACCTTCGATGGTCTTACCAAATAAAATCGGCCCATCAATTAAAAAGAATTTCTAATTGCATTTTATAGATTTGACAATCGGAATCTTTTACAGCTTGCGAAATGTTTATCTGGAAGGTGTTTTTTCCCATTTAATTTCAGCCCTTAGGCTTTGATCAGATCCGCGAACGTGAATCTGTTGACATGGCTCAGCAGCTGAGGTATAGATATGTGTTTATAGGATTCTTAAGTAGGAAGGGATTGTAGGGACGCAAGAGGAATTGCGTGCAATGCCTTCTGCGGTGCATCGCCTGACTGACCACAGTATTCACGTTGTTATATATGTAGGTTGCCTAGTTGTTAAAATTAAGCATGCCAGATGACTTCTGACAGTTGGCCAGTTGACTTCAAAAATAGGGATGGGGTCAACTTTGCACGTAGCAACTTTGCACGTGCCCAACTGTGCACGTCGATGGCCAGACGGACAACTGTGCACATACTTGGTCAGAGGGACAACTGTGCACGTGCCATCTGTGCACGTGCACAGTTGTCCAAGTACCAATTGTGCACGTGCACAGTTGCCCAAGTGACAACTGTGCACGTCTAAATTTGGACGTGCACAGTTGACCAAGTACTATCTGTGCATGTGCACAGTTGTCCAAGTGACAACTGTGCACGTGCGCAGATGGTACTTGGACAACTGTACACGTCGAAACTCAGACGTGCACAGATGGACTCCTGTGCACTTGAACGTACACAGATGTCACTTTCCTAACTGTGCACGTGTACAGATGTCACTTGCCCAACTGTGCACGTGCACAGATGTCACTTGCCCAACTGTGCACGTGTAGAGATGTCCCTTGCCCAACTGTGCACGTGCACAGATGTCCCTTTCCCAACTGTGCACGTGCACAGATGTCACTTGCCCAACTGTGCATGTTTATATCCTCACGTAAGGGTTTATACTAGGGTGATCCTTTGTATCTACGTATAATAAAATTTTAACATTTTAAATTATTCAATCCTGGTATAATGAAGCGTATTAACTTTCTTAAAGTTAGTTTAAAAATATTTTAAATATTATCTTGATGGAATTATTCCTTTCAAATTATTAAAGATATATGCGTGATGTAGCCGCTTCCAGCCCAGTGACGTTCGGACATGCGCACTCCGCCGCCGGGCTGACGTGAAACTTTACGCCCGCTACACATACCAATACAGTACAGTGTGTGTCAAGGGTGTACAGCTATTTTGACTCGTCAGAATAGCCTTCTTTACGCCCTCGATGCACAATGTACTATTTTGAATTTACTTTTCAATAGTTTCATCTCATTAAGCTTCTTTGAGTCTTCCAGTGGGTATAGAGACATCTGATGTCGTTTGAACGTCCTAATGACCACTAACTACCGCGCCCACTTGGTAGGTATTAATTTTTTTCAAGTTACTTATCTTTATGTATTTTTTTATGATTTGACAAGAAGTAAATAGGGAAAAAATATTTTTTTAAATAATATTTGTTGTAAATTTGTTGAAATCGATATTTCCTAGTTAAATAATAATATTTTGCAGCCCAAAATTCGATTGCTCAATGATAAACTTTCCCAGAATATAGCGAGAAAGTTTTCAATTTTAAAGAACAAATGGGAGCAAGAATTCGGACATGCGCAAAAGTTTGAAAATTCCGCGAGCCTCACTTTCGACGAATTCATAGAATTCAAGGAATTCATAGATTTCCGTGAATTCGTAGTGAATTCTCTGAATTCGTTAAAATCGTTGAATTCTCTGAATTCCCTGAATGCCTTGCTTTCTCTAAATCCCTTAAATTCTCTGAATTCCTTGAATTCTTCAAATTCTAGGAATTCTCTGATTTCCTTTAACTCTCTGAATTACTCTAATTCTCAGAATTCCTTGAATTCTTTCAATTCCTTGAAATCTTCGGATTCCTTGAATTCTTTGAATTCCTTGAATTCTCCGAATCCCTTGAATTCTCTGAATTCAAGGAATTCTCTGAATTCCTTGAACTCTCTGAATTACTGAAATTCTCCGAAGTCCCTGAATTATTTGAATTCCATGAATTCTTAGAATTCCTCGAATTCCCTAAATTCTTTGAGTTTCTCGAATTCCTTAAATTTTTCGAATTCCTTGAATCCTCTGAATTCTTCGAATTCTTTCAATTCCTTGAATTCTTAGCATTTCTCAAATTCTTAGAATTCTCCGAATTCCTTGAGTTTGTTGACTTTCTTGGATTCGCTGAATGCCTTAAATTTGCTGAATACCTTGAATTCTCCGAATCCCTTGAATTCTGTGAATGCAAGAAATTCTCTGAATTCTTCGAACTCTCTGAATTATTTAAATCCTCTGAATTCCCTGAAGTATCTGCATTTCCTAGATTCGTTGTATTCTCTGAATTACTTGAGTTTTCTTGAATTCCTTAAATTGGCTGAATGCCTCCAATTTTCTGAATGCCTTGCTTTCTCTGAATCCCTTGAATTCTGTGAATTCTTCGAATTTTCTGAATTCTTTGAATTCTCTGAATTCCTTGAACTCTCTGAATTACTTAAGTACAACCCTTACGTAAGGACATGAACGTGCACAGTTGGGCAAGTGACATCTGTGCACGTGGACAGTTGGTGAAGGGTCATCTGTGCACGTGCACAGTTGGGAAAGTGACATCTTTGCACGTGCACAGTTGGGCAAGGGACATCTGTGCACGTGCACAGTTGGGCAAGTGACATCTGTGCACGTGCACAATTAGGAAAGTGACATCTGTGCACGGTAAAGTGCACATGAGTCCATCTGTGCACGTCTAAATTTTGACGTGCACAGTTGTCCAAGTACCATCTGTGGTTGTCCAAGTGACAACTGTGCACGTCTAAATTTCGACGTGCCCAGTTGGGCAAGGGACATCTGTGCACGTGCACAGTTGTCCAAGTGACAACTGTGCACGTCTAAATTCCGACGTGCACAGTTGTCCAAGTACCATATGTGAACGTGCACAGTTGTCCAAATGACAACTGTACACGTCGAAATTTAGACGTGCACAGATGGGCTCCTGTGGTCTTGGACGTGCACAGATGGACGTGCACAGTTGTCCGTCGGGCCATCGACGTGCACAGTTGGGGACGTGCAAAGTTGCTACGTGCAAAGTTGTCCGTCACCCAAAAAATACCTGTTTGATCTGGATACTTCTTATGAAAATCAGCAGTAAGCTGGAAAATAGAACATTTCATTACATTTACACCTTTAAAACGTTCATAATATTCGTCAATTGTAATTTTCTCTCAGCCTGTCTATAACCACAATACTGCAAGTGACACCATAGTTTTTCATTATCAGATAATGCTTTAGAAAACGCATTTTTTGCAGTATGAGGTACGATATAAGTTCCCACCGTTTCAGTTGAAAACAATGAGTAAGTATCTGCAGCCAATTGAGGTAATCTATGAGATCCTAATTTTGCATGATATGTACTTTTCTCATCAAATTCTCTTTGAAGTATTACGTCTACTACGTAGTTTCGATGTATGTCGGTCAAAATTCACCTTAATTCGTATTGTCGGAGTAGATCTGATCCAGTAGGACTCGAATAAATTAATCTATTTGAACGTTGTCTAATCTATAAAGAAGGAGCTTATGGTGAACGCGCATATAAATATACTACAATTTTTGTACAAGTCGACAGACTTTCTTCTAATTTTTTGTCTAACGATTTAGAGTTAGGGATTGTGGAAATTGCGAACCTTGATTTCCAGCTAGAGATATTGAATGTGACTTTGGTGACTGAACTTTTGCCAAAGAATTCACAGTAGAACAGACTGCAGTTTCATCAATATTAGAAAATTCTGATAATTTTACTGAAATCTGCATTTCTGTAGATTCAGAAGTGCCTTCTTGATAAAAGAGATTATTATTGTTAACGCTCACATCTGATCCGTACTCTTGTCTGTGATCTTTTTGGGGACTTTTTGCTGCTCCACTTTCCAACAAATGATACTCGTAGTGTTCTCCATCATCAAATATACCTGATATAGAAAATTTGAGCGACGCTACCCATTCGCTGTAAATGGGAACATAACTAGGACCTTCAGCTATATCCGGAAATGGTCCTTCATTTTGATCATCTGTTGAATTTATCTGCACTAGCAGCAATAGTTACGAAAAATGAATAAAACCAAAAATTCAGCATCGCAGAAAAGTAGAAAATCAGGTATCTTGTTAAAATAAATGAAAACATTATCTTGAAAGAATCGTAATTCAAAAATTGCACAATTAGAAATTATAATAATTATACGAACTGACCAATTTTGAACCTGAATATTCAAAACAATTCGAAACTTAAATTTAAGGGAAGGGTTTTCATGAATTTGGTTTGATCGTAAGCAAGTGTTAGACAAATTTCATGACAACTTTTTTTTTCACCCTAAAACTTATTCAATAAAGTTCTCTGAAAAGAAAAAAAAGTGCCATCCCTATAAACCATTGAAATCCTTCAATCTGATGAAATTCATTAAAATTCCTTAAAATCCTTGAAATATTTAGAATCCCTAGCAATCACTTCAACTTTAATTCAATTTTCAAAGTTTACTAGAAATATCTTGAAATCTTCGGAATACCGCTAAATTTCGATGACATCCCTTGAAATTTTTTTAATCTCTTGACATCTTTGAAAAATTAAAAATCGTCTAAAATTCCTTAAAATGTTTCGAAATTCGTTAAAATTCATGGAAATATTTTGAAATCTCTTGAAAACCAATTAAATCTTTTAAAATTAGTTGAAACTTTTAGAAAACCCATAAAATCATTTTGAAAGCCTCACAATTCCTGGAAGTCCCTCAAAATTTGTTGAAATCCTTTGGTATCCCATAAAACCTCCTGATATCCCAAATAAAAATATTTCATCCTGAGGTTCGTCTTGGCATAGGGTTGAAAATGTAAGTCTTGAGTTTATGACTAAGGTTTACGACGGGATTTGAAGACAGGTCAAGGTGGACTTGTCTCAAGACAAGAAGTTCTATTGCGAGTTTTAAGACCAGTTGAGGTGGATTTGTCTTAAGACGAAAAGTTTGAATGTTGATAAATAAAAGAAATTTTGCTAATGAAAATTATATTCCCAATTCATGGCTTCAATATTTTCCAGGGTCGAAATTCCAGTTTTCTTACGGGAAGATTTTGTCCATTATACTCCGACCTCTCTAAACTACGGACCCCACAGACGGGGACTGCTATTTCGAGGAATCAGGCGGCTAGGCTGGAACTGAACAGTTGACTTCTGCTAAGAATTAAAATTTTACAACCGATAAAACTTGTAATTTTGTAATAAATGATTTGCTAATTCAAAATTCGGAACCTGTCAGTGTCGAGAACTACAAGCATATAAAATCTTTCGTAAAAATATTAAAACTGTGATTTTCTATAAGTATCCAGTGAACTGTTGGCGATAGGAAAAAATGGATAACATTTTTGGATTTTTCATCCAAAGAACATAATTATCGCAGCCAAACAAAATTATTAATACATAAAAAATAAATACCATGAAGATAAATAATATAAAAATTCTGTAAAATTGAAAGCGTATTAGTGATAACCCTCTGCGGTCTTGGAAGCCTTTCGTGGTCGGTGTCCTTGAGTTAGGCAATGAATTACATATATACTACTGAGACATATCTATAAGTAAAATGCACTTGAAAAAAAATTTTTTTTCCAAAATTTGACCACATTTTTCCGATTTTCGACCACTGTGCTTCGGTAAGTATGTATACAATGGACAAAAAACTCCCTAATCGTCATGAGCGTATGCACTCAATAAATATGAATAATTAAATCAATGTGCAAGTTAATTGTCATAAACAATGTATATGAAGAAATTCTTCAATATAGTGCGTAAAAGTTAAAAACACTGATTTCTCACATGAAATGCCTTATGTTTCGTATTTGTTTTGTAATTGATGGCAGGGAATCTATTCAATTGTTTATAACAAATACAATATGAAAAGAGTCTGAATTACTTTTCAAAATGATGTATTAAATACTGTGTACTAGTAAGTTGATTGAATTATTAATAACAATGACAATAATAGATCGTTATCGAATTGTCTGAAAAAAGTTTTTAAATTTGTTAATAATAGTTGATTACGTTGAGAGAAACAAGAAGTTTAAATACTAAGAAGTAGATTAATAATTCATTTATCAATTAAGTTTGTCCAAAAAATTATCAAATGTTATCGACTAATTGGAAGAAGTCATCGCTAAATAATTGGCTCTCAATTCCATGAAAAAAGCAGAATTATTTCATAATAAGTTGTAGGCTCCGAGAGCTACGATCATGGTTTCTTTAAGCAACCAATCCCGATGAAACTGGAACGTGAATCTCATCCACTCGTGCTCCTTTTATCCCAGAAGGTAAGCAAGAGTGGGAAATTTACGCAAGAGACTTCGTAAAACACTATTCCTTGGAGTCCGGTCTCTAGCCGCGGATAACATACACGGCAAACGGCACAGTTGGAGATGAAAGTTTCACCTCTGGATACTTTTTTAGAGCTTTCAATCTTTGTGGAATGTTATGAGGAACAGTATTGACAGACCAGATCCAGTGATCCCAGAAGAACAGCCTTTTGCATCCGGTTTGCGATGGACTGAGCCTGACGCTGGCAAGCCGGCATTTTGTTGAGTTGGCTCAGAAACAAAGCTTTGATACCTCCAAGACAGCCGATTATGAGAACTAGAAGGTGGACTTTCAAAGCTTGGTACAGCCTGATCAGTTCGAAAAGAAGTGCTTCATATTTACCTCGTTTTTCTTCTTCCTTTGCCTTGATCTTTCCATTGGCTAGTTCCGAAAATTCAATACGTAAATGATCTTTGTCTTCAGATCTTGAAGGACAATATCAGGCTTTGTAGCACTGATATATTGAGTGTTGGAGAATGAAAAATTGCAGTAGATCTTACACTGCACTGCTCATTCTCCACAACGGACTCGAGGTCCCCATGAGCGTATGGCATGCCGGGCAATAGATAAACATTCTTAAAGTGCCTTCGGTGGTGGTATAACACTTTTAAAATTATTATTATGCCATCAAGGAAATTCTCTTTCGAGGTAAGCGACACTCAATCGGTGAGGAAGGGAGTAATGTGGGGCAGGGCGTATACATTTTTAGATTGATCTAGAATTTCCGCGTTCTTTATTTGAATAACCCGTTTGTTTCGCAACACTTCTCCGACCCAGAATGCATATCAACCTCCCGATCGATTACCCCAAGTGAAGAGCCTCACAAAGTCATTACGTGCAGCTCCCCTCTTGGGCTCCTCTTGGGTGGGCCAAAAAAAACTTTTAATTTTTTTTTCCTTAGATACCATGAAAATATGGTCAGAAATGACAAAAAAAGAAATCTGGTGGAGCTTGAGCTCTGAATATTAATATTAAGAGGTGGCGATTTGTGATTTTTGATTTCCCATTTAAATAACACAGGAATTTTTAAAAAAATATTTTCGATTTCTAATGCGTTTGAACGAATAATTGTCTAGTGAAAAGAAAAACTTATTCTTGTAGAGAATTTAACGATCTACAAAAAATGTCTGATATGATTTTTTGCTAAGTCGACTCATTCAAAAGTTATGGCGGATTGAAAATTAAAAAAATACTTTTTCATTAAACGTCCAACAGACTTTTGATATCAAAGAGCTCAAAACCATTAAACACTTTAGATACCATGAAAATATTGTCAGAAATGACGAAAAAAAAATTCTGGTGAAGCTTGAGCTCTTAATATTAACATTAAGAGGTGACGATTTGTGATTTTTGATTTCCCATGGAAATAACGCAGGAATTTAATTATATTTTTTTTCAATTTTTGATGCGTTTGAACGAATAATTGTCTAGTGAAAACGCAAACTTATTCTTGTAGAGAATTTAATGATCAACGAAAAATGTCAGATATGATTTTTTGCTAAGTCGACTCTTTCAAAAGTTTTTCGAGGTTAAAGTCCAACTCTAAATCGTAAAAGATAATTTTTACAATTTTTATATTCTATCATAAAATAATGGCTCGAAAACATAAAATACCTCATTTTCCGTAAAACTAATCGAATTTTTTTGGTAAAACAATAACATTTTTACAAAATATCGTAAGAAAAACCAATTTTATGAAACTTAATTTAAACAAAAAATCTGAACTTTACTTCACCTGAATAATGACTTCAAAAATTTAGCCGCTAGTTGCGATGTTTTTGAGCTCTTAGAGCTCAAGAATTCAATTTTTGTGTTATCTTCAGCTCTCTGAGCTCAAAAATGAAGCTGTTCAGTGCTTTTAAGTTCCTTGAGATCAAAAGACAATTATTCGTACCGAATATTTTGGTTACAGTCGTTGCAGCTCTCTTTTAAGGTCTTGATACCTCTCCTCTTTTTCTTTCTCCTTTGCAGTGATGTTGTATTCGGATGGAGCCGAGAATTCGATCACGAATGTCGTTCGTTTCTCGAAGTCTTGGAGAACAATGTCAGGCCTCGAGTGCGCAACCGAGAAAGCTGCCCGAAAATCGTAGTTCCAGAAAATTTGGCACTTCTTGTTTCGGACAATTGACTCTATATCCCTTGGAGCGTTCGGCAGGGCAGGGTCGCGACCAACAACGTAAGAGCGACAAAGGTGGTAATAAAGTACTCTTAGGGCCGCATTGTGTCTATAGATATACATTGTTCCTGCGTGGGTCGGACACCCCGATAGTATGTGTTGTAGGTACTCAGCGTGTGCATGACACGCTCTGCACCTATCACAGGGAACTTCTTGACATAAAATGCGGGCGCGTATGCTAAGGTGGAGATTACACCGTCCTGCCATGCGAAAATAAAGCCCTTTGTACCTGAATTGAGCCCTGCAGATTTGAGGAAACCAAAAGTTTGCTCCTTCGACAAGTACTGTTCTTCTACATTTCTGTGAAAGTTCCCGTGCATTTGCTCGTCGAGTAGCTCTTGGTGAAATATTCCAACCTCTGCTTTCTTTACTTCGGCTTTTAGACTTGAAGCATCTAGATGAAGTAATGCACTTTCCTCACTTCTGATGTTAAAATTCAGGCCAAGGGTCTCGGCAGCTTGCTCCGCGGCTTTGTGAAGGAACCCTCCTTCGCCAATCATCTCGTGGTTTCTGACCATCTTTAGGAGAGGATCTCTGCCATTCGCAACGATGTAAGCTGTATTTAAAACAATTCGGTTATGAAGACACTGGAGATTCAGAAGTCCGCGTCCGCATTGACGGCGTGAAATGTATAATCTCGGAACTGACGAATTGATATGCAAGCTTTTATGCATATGCATGATCTTACGCGTGGTGACATCAAGGGCCTTGAGCTCGTTCTTCGTCCATTGAACCACCCCAAACGAGTAGAGTAGAACCGGGACGGCAAGCACGTTAGTCGCAGATACCTTGTTCAACGCCGACAGATTGGAAGACCAAATCTGTCGAAGAAGATGCTTGTATCTGCTCCGGAGAGACTCCTTCACTGATGTTACGTCCTAAATGCGGCTTTGAGGCACGCCCAGGTATGTATAGGTCTCTCCAGTGTTAAGATGTCTAATAACACTTATATCCACAAGCTCAGGGTCCTTGGGAACACCAGTAATCTCTTCTTTCTTCAAATGAATTTTGGCACACTTGTCCAAACCAAAGTCCATCCCAAGCTCTCCTGTGTAGTTCTTGACGATATTTATAGCAGTTTGAAGTTTGCTTTTACCAGCGGCATAGATCTTCAGGTCATCCATATAAAATACATGAGTGACATTATGCTCACGCTGATTAGTGTCGCCACAGAGGTATCCAGGAGAATTTCGTAGTGCGAGAGATAGAGGCAGAAGTGTGATGCAAACAAGCAAAGGGCTCATACTATCCCCTTGAAAGACGCCACTCTGGAAGGTGACCTTGTTCGCCGTCAGACGATGATTCCTAGATGAAATGGTAAATCTAGTTTTTCAAAGAGGCATCAATCTCTCTATGCATCTCACTATGTGTGGATGTACCTTCAAGCTTTCCAACAGACAGAAGATAAGTCTATGAGAGGTTGAATCGAAAGCTTTCTGGTAGTCAATCCAGGCCATTGACAGGACGCGCTGATTAGCGGCAGCGTCTTTACAGACACACCTGTCAATTAGCAGGTTCTCTCGACAGCCTGCTACACCTTTTTTCGAGCCTCGTTGTTCGTACATCTCTCGCCATACAGGCTGAATTCGTCGAACGATCCTGTTATTTAGGACATTGTAAAGATCTCATACAGTGTGTTTAAACAAGTTATTAGCCTGTAATTCTCTGGTCTGGACAAGTTGCCTTTTTTCGGTAGGAGTATAGTGCGTCCCAACACCAGCCACTGCGGAATGGGCGTCTCCGACTTTAAATATGAGGTGAATATGCGGGCCAAATGTTGGTGTATAGAAGTAAACTTCTTCCACCAAAAGTTCTCGATACAATCTAATCCAGCACCGGAAAAGTTCTTAGTGCCTCTAAGTGCTTTTTTCACCTCTTCGGCAGTGACTGATGGGCACTCCTCCTCAGATTTTGTGAGACTGTTGCAAAACTCCTTGAAGCGGATGATATTGTCAGTATCTTCTTTCAACTCTAGTGTTTTCGGGATCTTGTACACCTCTCTCCAAAAAGTCTCTACCTCCTTGGGCTTGGGTGGATTTTGGGATCACTGAAGAGGCGTGATGGGTCAGCAAGAAACTGTTGATTCTCCCTGTTCCATCTCTCCCTCTTCTGTATCCTCCTCCTTGCGTCAGATAACAGCCTCATTTTGTCAACAATATTCTGCTTGATTGTCAGCAGCTTTGACTTGTTCAGTATGTGATTCAAGGTCCTTAGTTCTTGGGCGAACTTTCAAACCCTTTCCGTGAGCGGTCTACCAGATGTTATGTAGTCAATCACACATTGAACACAGGACGCATTCTGTCTTGCCCATCCAATTTTCTTGTTCAGTTGATGCAAGCGTCGTCTGGTCTTCTGATCCATCGTCAGTTTCAGCCTTCGATTTGAATCAGCCAAAGCTCTCGCAGCACCATAAACTGAGCAATTGATGGTACAGAGGTCGGACATTTGCGAGATATCTCCACGAAGGAAGGCATCCATTTTAGCCAGATCTTGGGGCTTCAGAGGAACTTGCATGTTGATGTTCCTCCTTGTACTGAAATTGCAATCATCTTCCACAAGTTGCCTGCTTTCTGCGGCTGGTCTTAATGTCATTTCATCTTCGTCTGCAGCTTGTTCAAGCAGCGGTTGAGGAAGCGCTTCGCGTACATATCCATTTTTCCGGAGGTAGTCGGCTTGATTTCGCAAAGACTGATGCGAAACGTATTGAAGCTCTGGGTGTTTCTGGCACCACAGAGAATGCATACGCGCCATAAAGCCTACGCGAACAGGGATAATACTGGCATCGTAGCAGTCTAGCACGTCATTCCTAAGTTGATCCGTCCACTGAATGGGGGCGTTTCGCCGGTTCGTTGTCGTGTTTCCATCTAAATTATTTTCAGCACTCCGAACTCTAGGGTGATCGGCATTGTTTGCCGATTCATTGTCGGGTGCTCTGCGCGTTCGATCGTTTCGAACCGCATCTACAACATTTTGGTGGTTTGTTGGTTTCATTGCTGTTCCCACGAGCAGCTAGGGAAAGGGTTTGTCAATCCTTGTATGCCTGTTCGTGGAGGTTTTATGGCGCGTATGCATACTCTGTGGTGCCAGAAACACCTAGAGCTTCAACACGTTTCGCATCAGTTTTTGCGAAATCAAGCCGACTACCTCCGCAAAAATGGATATGTACGCGGAGCGCTTTCTCAACCGCTGCTTGAGCAAGCTGCAGACGAAGATGAAATGACATTAAGACTAACCGCAGAAAGCAGGCACCTTCTGGAAGATGATCGCAATTTCCTTCACAAGGAGGAACATCAACATGCAAGTTTATCTTAAGCCCCAAGATCTGGCTGAAATGGATGCCTCCCTTCGTGGAGATATCTCGCAAGAGTCCGACCTCTGGACCATCAGTTGCTCAGTTTATGGTGCTGCGAGAGCTTTGGCTGATTCAAATCGAAGGCTGAAACCGACGATGGATCAAAAGAAAAGAAGACGCTTGCATCAACTGAACAAGAAAATTGAATGGGCAAGACAGAATGCGTCCCGTGTTCGATGTGTGATTGACTACATAACATCTGGTACACCGTTCACGGAAAGGGTTCAAAAGTTCGCCCAAGGACTAAGGACCTTGAATTACACACTAAACAAGTCGATGATACTGATAATCAAGCAGCACATTGTAGAAAAATTAAGGATGTTATCCAACGCAAGGAGGAGGATACAGAAGAGGGAGAGATGGATCAGGGAGAATCCACAGTTTCTCGCTGACCCATCACGCCTCTTCAGTGATCCCCCCGTTTTTGCAAAAAATCCACCCGAGCCCAAGGAGGTAGAGACTTTTTGGAGAGAGGTGTACAAGATCCCGGAAACACTGGAGTTGAAAGAAGATACTGGCAATATCATCCGCTTCAAGGAGTTTTACGACAGCCTCATAAAATCTGAGGAGGAGTGCCCATCAGTCAGTGCCGAAGAGGTGAAAAAAGCACTTAGAGGCACGAAGAACTTTTCCGGTGCTGGACCAGATTGTATCAAGAACTTTTGGTGGAAGAAGTTTACTTCTATACACCAACATTTAGCCCGCATATTCACCTCATATTTAAAGTCGGATACGCCCATTCCGCAGTGGCTGGTGCTAGGACGCACTATACTCCTAACGAAAAAAGGCAACTTATCCGAACCAGAGATTTACAGGCCAATAACTTGTTTGAACACACACTGTATAATATCTTTACAGCTGTCCTAAAAAACAGGATTGTTCGATGAATTGAGCCTGTATGGCGAGAGATGTATGAACAACGTGGCTCGGAAAAAGGTGTAGCAGGCTGTCGAGAGAACCTGCTGATTGAGAGGTGTGTCTGTAAAGACGCTTCAGTCCATCAGCGCGTCCTGTCAATGGCCCGGATTGTCTATCGAAAAGCTTTCTATTCAAACTCTCATAGACTTATCATCTGTCTGTTGGAAAGCTTGAAGGTACATCCACACATAGTGCGAATCATAGAGAGATTGATGCCTCTTGGGAAAACTAGATTTGCCATCTCATTTAGGAATTATCGTCTGACGACGAACAACGTCACCTTCCAGAGGGGCGTCTTACAAGGGGATAGTATGAGCCCTTTGCTTTTTTGCATCACACTTCTGCCTCTATCTCTCGCACTATGAAATTCTCCTGGATAACTCTGTGGCGACACTAATCAGCGTGAGCATAAGGTCACTCATGTATTTTATATGGATGACCTGAAGATCTATGCCGCTGGTAAAAGCAAACTTCGAACTGCTATAAATATCGTCAAGAACTACACAGGAGAGATTGGGATGGACTTTGGTTTGGACAAGTGTGCCAAAATTCATTTGAAGATAGGAAAGATTACTGGCGTTCCCAAGGACCCTGAGCTTGTGGATATAAGTGTTATTAGACATCTTAACACTGGAGAGACCTATACATACCTGGGCGTGCCTCAAGGCCGCATTTAGGACGTAACATCAGTGAAGGAGTCTCTCCGGAGCAGACACAAACATCTTCTTCGACAGATTTGGTCTTCCAATCTGTCGGCGTTGAACAAGGTATCTGCGACTAACATGCTTGCCGTCCCGGTACTACTCTACTTGTTTGGGGTGGTTCAATGGACGAAGAACGAGCTCAAGGCCCTTGATGTCACCACGCGTAAGATCATGCATATGCATAGAAGCTTGCATATCAATTCGTCAGTTCCGCGATTATACATTTCACGCCGCCAAGGCGGACGCAAACTTCTGAATCTCCAGTGTCTTCATAACCGAATTGTTTTAAGTACAGCTTACATCGTTGCGAATGGCAGAGATCCTCTCCTAAAGATGGTCAGAAACCACGAGATGATTGGCGAAGGAGCGTTCCTTCACAAAGCCGCGGAGCAAGCTGCCGAGACCCTTGGTCTGAATTTTAACATCAGAAGTGAGGAAAGTACATTACTCCATCTAGATGCCTCACGTCTAAGAGCCGAAGTAAAGAAAGCAGAGGCGGGAAAATTTCACCAAGAGCTACTCGACAAGCAAATGCACGGAAACTTTCACAGAAATGTAGAAGAACAGTACTTGTCGAAGGAGCAAACTTTTGCTTTCCTCAAATCATCAGGGCTCAATTCAGGTACAGAGGGCTTTATTTTCGCATGGCAGGACGGTGTAATCTCCACCTTAGCATACCGCGCCCGTATTTTATATCAGGAAGTTCCCCGTGATAGGTGCAGAGCGTGTCATGCACACGCTGAGTACCTACAACACATACTATCGGGGTGTCCGACCCACGCAGGAACAATGTATATCTATAGACACAATGCGGCCGTGAGAGTACTTTATTACCACCTTTGTCGCTCTTACGGTGTTGGTCGCGACCCTGCCCTGCCGAACGCTCCAAGGGATATAGAGTCAATTGTCCGAAACAAGAAGTGCCAAATTTTCTGGAACTACGATTTTTGGGCAGCAGTCTCCGTTGCGCACTCGAGGCCTGACATTGTTCTCCAAGACTTCGAGAAACGAACTATATTTGTGATCGAATTCTCGGCTCCGTCCGAATACAACATCACTGCAAAGGAGAAAGAAAAAGAGGAGAGGTATCAAGACCTTAAGAGAGAGCTGCAACGACTGTACCCAAAATATTCGGTACGAGTAATTGTCCTTGTGATAGGTGCTTTCGGAGGTGCGAAATTATCACTGGTTCGTAACCTTGAAGCCATACCCGCGTGCCAAAAATATGCCAAGGCACTTGCGAGATGGATGCAGAAAGCTGTCATCCTTGGGTCGCTTCGTGTCCTCAAGACACACGAGGTTTCCGCCGGCCTGTCGTTGTGATTTCGTCGTGCCCCGTGACCGCCCATCTCACGGATTTGAGACGTGGCCATAGGTGTATTTTACTGCGGTTCTACTGTGTCCCAACTGCTCAGGAACCTGTACAGGATCCTTCATAGACACTTTTTGCAAATTTGTCCCACTTCTACAGGAACCTGTACAGGATCCTTCCTAGGGAATTTCTGGCAGCAACATTCACGATAATACAGGAACCTGTACAGGTATATGAATATCTAGGTTCCTGTACAGGAACGTGCGCAAGTTCCCTCGCAGGATCCAATGCAGGAGCCGGTGTACCAGGAAGCTGCGTACGTTCCTGTACAGAAACCTGTGCAGGAACCTCCAAAGGAGCTTGTCAGGTTCCTGCACAGCTTCCTGTACAGGAATTTGCGGCTGGGAAATTTCCTGTTAATCGCGTCAACTTTAATCTCATCCTTTTCTTGATAGCTCCAGGTTTTGCTACCATACAGCACAGTCGGCATATTGATATAATTAATTATTGCCCTTCTAGCTTTACTTGATATATTGTTACTTCTGATAATGTGCCCTGCTTTACCGATAGCCTTCTTACCCTCGGTTATACGCCTCTCTAATTCTCCATCTATCTTTCCGTCACTAGTGAATAGGTTACTTATGAATACATAAAATTAAAAAACGCATTACAATCATTGTTGTTAACAATAACAATGGTTCCTCTATGCATTCAAGAATTTAATACATTTTTCAACATTTGCGTTGCTACTGAACATCTTTTTGAAGTAGTTGCTTCATGTTTTTAGGTATTTTTGAATGAATAAAAATATTTGTTAGAAAATGGTGCACTTCAAAAGTCAAAATTAAAAGAAGTATCAAGTGAAAGAATGACAATTTTTTTTTAAATCGGTCATGACAGTTTGAAGCAAAATTCTATCATATTTCCTTTTAAGAAAGATATGTAAATAGGATAATAATTGTCTTCTGAAAATCGATTTATCCACGCACATTTTTTTGCCCCACTGTGCGTTCTGATATTGGCATTTATATACGTAACTTGAAGCACTCCAGCCAAAAGGAAAACCTATGAAATGTATAATTATGTAATGTCATTCAGAAAATAGCTCTCCATGACATATGACATATATGACATGTGTATCATCCGAACTTGTGGAACGTCGTACCGGAATTTGGTGTAATTATTGAAGGTTCATGTACCCACAGAGAAAAATTACTTTATATAAACCTTCAATACGCATCCTTAATAAAAATATTTTCCTTGGCGATTTGTCTAAAACATTTAATTGTGGCAATGTTAATATTATTTATCATATTTTATCTCGTTAGTAATTAATCAAAAATTAGTGTTAACTACCTTTCAAGAAAGGTTTCGGAACGATTAAGTAGGAAAGAAAGTTTTTCACCAAAGAAATTTTCATTCAATTTACTTAGTTGTAAGTAGTATAATATTGAACTTAATTTTAGCTTGTATAAATTGTGTAATAATTCGCAATAGTTTGTGAATTTTTGAATTTGATAGTTATGTCGGTAAGTTCCAGGAAATTTACCTAAAAAAAATTTAATTATGAAACTCATACAGATTCGAAGTGACAAACTGAAGTGTTACGTATTAGATTGTCAATCAACGCGTCGAGAAAAAGCTCATCATTATCCTATACACGGGAAAATGTTGCTAAAGGTGTAAAATAAATACCACTCCAAACTACAAACTATTATCTTGTCATTTTACTGTCAGTGCTTTATAAAGATATAATTTTATTAAAAGAATAAGAGAAGAATAATTAAAAATTCATAAATAATTATTCTGAACATTATTAATGTATTTTTATTTGTTATTTCTTGGTTTCTTATAATTTGATTTACTTTTTAAGTTAATTTTGAAATTATTATGAAGTTGTAGGCTCCGGAAGCTACAATCATGGTTCCTCAAAGCAAGCAATCCCGATCCGACTGGAACGTATACGCCATCCGCTCTTGCTCCTTCTGTCCTTGAAGGTAAGCAAGAGCGGGAAATCAACGCGTGATAACATAGGGCGACACTGTTCCTTGGAGTATGGTCTCTAGCCGCGGATGATCTAACGCGGCAGACGGGACAGTTGGATATGAAGGTTGCACCTTTGGATACTTTTTTAGAGCTACCAATCTTTGTAGAATGTTAAGAGAAACAGTATTGACGGACCAGATGGAGTGATCCCAGAAGAACAGCCTTTTGCATCCGGTTCGCGATACAATGAACCTGACGCTGGCAAGCCGGAATCTTCTTGAGTTGGCTGATAAATGAAGCTTTCATCCCTCCAAGACAGCCGAGTATAAGAATGATAAGAGGGACTTTGTAGCCTCGGTATAGCCTACTAAGCGAGTACTAAGCTAAGTAGGAGTCGCATAAGGGGATCTGTGCTTTTTAGAGCTGAGCAGGCTGTAGCCAGAACCGTTCTTCGGTGAAGACCCTCTAAGCTTGGCAAGCCTCTACCCCCTTTATCTCGAGGGAGATATATTCTAGGTACGGAAGATCTAAGATGAAGACTTCGATTTATTATCATTATCTTTCGTGTGCTTCGGTCAAGTTGCTTCAACTCATCGACGTTCCCTTTTTGCTGCACACAACGTGTAGAGCAGTATAGGAACGGCTAGCATATTGGTCGCCTGGATCTTATTCTTTCCAGATAATTCGGAAGCCCAAATTTTCTTGAAAATTTGCCGGTACCTTTTTCCAAGGGCCGTTTTTAACTTACGCACATTTTGGGTTTGCACTTGCTGTATTCCAACATATGTATATGTTTCTCCAATACCAAGATGTTGAATGATATTTCCGCCTATGAGTTGAACATGCTGATCGTCACGCGATGATATAGTTTCTAGTCTTCCTTGGTGTAGGTGGATGCAGGCACACCTGTCCAGTCCGAAGCTCATGCCAATCGCTTTAGAATACCTATTTACCGCCTCGACAAGGATGTTAAGGTCCTCTTTCGAGGAAGAAAAGGGTTTAAGGTCGTCCATGTGCAAAAGGTGGTTGATCTTATATTCTCTTATGTTCGGCGGGCCACATAGGTATCCAGAGCTTTTGCCTCGGAGCACAATAGATAGAGGAAAGAGAGAGATGCAGAAAAGTATCGGACTTAGAGAGTCTCCTTGGAAGATCCCCCTCTTATATGTGACATGGCTTTTAGTCACTTGTCTTTTGTCAGATGTTATGACAAATCTTGTCCGCCACAAGAGCATAAGCTCTTTCATGCATCCCACTATTTTTGGGTGCACCTCCATGCACTCAAGGAGCTCAATAAGTAGCTCATGGTTCGTGTTATCAAATGCCTTGCGGTAGCCAATCCAAGCCATGGACAAAATTGCGTCGATACCTGATCGAGTCCTGGGTAATACACTTGTCTATTAACAGGTTTTCCCTGCAACCTGCCAGCCTTCTTTTGCATCCACGTTAGGGAACCAAAATATCGCTATGAGGTGCCACTGGCGACTATCTTCCTTCATTTTCAGAGCATTAAGTGACCAGAGGCTGATACTAATGTGCAATAAGCCGTAATAGCTCATAAACGACTGTACGACAGGCTTAATTACAAACTGTAGGGTTTCTGTTAGGTAGTATACCAAGGGACAGAAGCGAAGCTTTCTAAAAACTTATTCAGCCTTGCTTCTAGTTTTGGGAATGGAACCCACGCCAGCGTGGATGCCAAGGCTGCAATGTTGGAACATAAGGCAATCGCGAAACCGTTTTCGCCACGATGACTCCCTCCATGAGCACAATACTGTGCGCAAGTTTGACCAAGAACGGACAGCTTCAGTTCTTTGAGTTGGTAAAATTTTGAAATCATGTTCCATATACTTCAGGAACATAAATATATAATTTAACGTGCAAGTTAACTATTATAAACAATTTAATTAAACAATTTCTTTACTATATCAGTTTTTTCTAGTGGCAAACAAACTATTCTTCCTTTAAATCGCTCTAATTCAATTTATAAAGTTGTGAATAATTTTTCAAGCTATTAAGTTTCATGGGCAGACCAATTGCAATATTGAAACAGTTAATATTGGGATGGAGAAGCTTCATTGACAGATGATTTTTCATTTAAAAAAATTCAAATTTTCGATTGTTTTAACAAAGTTAGTTGAAACAATTTACTTTAAAATTTCAGTTATGAAAAAACTAATAGCAGCATTTTATTCTACAGGTAAAACGACCATGATTACATATTTCTGACAACGTTTTTCTAAACCCTAACGTATTTGTTATGTAGTATAATCGTACGACACCCGATTACGCATTTAATTATACTATATAAAAAACAGGGTTTAAATTTTGGCACCTTGGGATTTATTGTGGAGTGATCTGATATGGTTTCAACCCGGAAAAAGTAAAATTTGCGAAGTGCAAACTCTCTCTCGGGATGACAAATATGAATGACGGAAATGCAATAGGAGTAACCGGTGTTTTAAAAATTTCCATGAGGTTAAATACAATAAGGTCTTCCTGAAGGCGCACCTCATTCATCAAAAGAAGTAACAATTTAAGCCCATTAAGCATTTTTACGCGTAAAAAAATACATATATATTTAATTAAATTTTTAATTAAACATTTTGAATTGAAGATTAAATATTACATAAATTAAAAACTGTAATATAACTTCAAGTTAGCATTATCATCCGAATATTATTATCAAGAAGGTTTAATTTGTTTAATAAAATAAAAATATTCTTCCGCTGTACATATTCCATTAAGTAAATTTACATGATTACATTGCTGATTTTCGATATATTCAAATTTTAATAACAACAAGTTTTAAGTAAGCTAAGTACTCATCGTTATATATTCTCTTCAGCGATTTAATGAAAATAAGTTTAATCGTATGTCAGTATTACTAATGACTTTAGACTTTACTAATGATAATCTGTTCTTCATCATTAGAGATTCAAATCAGTTGTATTTCAATACCAGTGTTTTATATTTTGTTATATACTAAAAGTTAAAAATAACATGCGTAAAGGGCCTAGCCAAAAGTCTTGTTACAGTGTTATAACCCAGAAACACTGAAATAATTTCATTATTTCGGTTGTTCGGATGTTGCTTTATAGTTAAGAAACACTGTAATTGACACTATTTTGTTTTTCAAAAAAGATTTAATTTAGAAGACTTGGGCTTCTTTGTTGAACGAATCATCGAATGAAAATTTTTATTAAATAAATTTAAAGTGTTCTGAACATGCTTAAAAATATGATAATCGTATCTTTTATTTGACTCAAGTGCAGTATTATTTGATAAAACTCAGTTGATGCATAGTTTAATACCTCTTAAATAGGTCATTATATCGGTAATGAGTGGGAACTTCATTCTTTAACGTTGGACTTAGCTGCATGAAACGGAGGTAACAGCGGAGAAGATATAACAAATTTCTTTTGTAACTTCTTCAAAAAATATGAACTGCAAAAGAAGTTAGCAGCAATTACTCTAGACAATTCTGCGAGTATAGCAACGTTTATCAAGAAATTTGGAACACTGATGATGCTCACATCGAGAATCTAGGTGCTTAAGACTTTTCTTCATAATAGAAAATACTAACTATCGATGACGAAATGGAATTCATAATATCTTTTAAAACCCCAAAATTCTATCACCGTTCCGCAAATTAAAAGAATTGTTAATCAAAATTAAGTACTCGAAACAATTACGTCACAAGCTGAAATGTTGTTGTGTCTCCACTGACACAACATATTCAGCTCCTACTGAAGATAGCAAGACAAGGTGGCATTCCACTCATGACATGACTGGAAAAGAAAAAAAATTCCGACGAGCATTGGATTTGCTTTGCATGCCAAATCCAGATTGGCCCAAATATTGCTTATCTTGCGCAGGCTGGACCCTTCTGTCAGCTGCACATAAACATCTCAAATTATTTTAATCTTTTTCGGAAGCTTTTTCTGGGCAGAAATATGTGGCTCCCTCTGGTGATCATTGGCTTTAATTTATTACTCTTCTAAATTCATAAAACTGCAAAAAAAATAGACGCGAATTCAGACGTAACTGTGACTGACATAAAAATCAGAAACCCACTTGCAGCAGCCCATGAAAAATGAATCAAACATTACTGAAAATGCAGTTAGATTTACAGTGCCATTCGCATACTCGACCCTGGACATATGATCGCAGTTTTTGAAAAGACAAAATGAGTCCCATATTCCACGCGAGTTGTACAGCATTCAAGCAACATATTTATCTGCAGCACGTGTATTTTCGCGTTCAGCGCTTAGAATTCGCAAGCATCGAAATAAACTAGGAGAAGAAGTTGCTCGCGTTTTTCTTTCCATAAACGATTAGGCAATAAAAAAGAACTTTTCCATGTTTAGATGTGTATAATCACCTATGTAATTTTTAATTTTCTATTGTAAAGAATCGATCAGATATTAGGCAAATTTCTGCTTAACTGATTGCTAATTATTATTAATGTAATATGTAATAATGTGTAATAAAATTAAACTTATAAAAATAACGCAATATGAATTTCAGCTTTATGGATTATTCAATTTGTTTGAATCATTCATTATAGTTATTAACATAAATATAAAAAAACTTTCATGTAAAATAAAGCAATCCCGAGTAAAAATTCTTCGACTTGGTTTCGACTTGAATTGCCCCCAATCAAGACATGCTGACATGTAACCAGTCAGAGGGGTGCGTTTCCGTCCCCCACGAGACGTTGGAAAGGGGTAGGCGTTTGACCAACATTATTTCTGTAACCAGTCACAGGGGTGCGTTTCTATCCCCCACGAGACGTTGGAAAGGGTTAGGGGTTCGACCAACATTATTTCTGTAATCAGTCACAGGGGTGCGTTTCCATCCCCCACGAGACGTTGGAAAGGGTTAGGGGTTCGACCAAGATTATTTCTGTAACCAGTCACAGGGGTGCCTTTACGCCTCCCACGAGGCGTTGGGAAAGGGTAGGGTTTTGAATAACATCTTTTCTCTTACCACTCACAGGGGTGCCTTTCCGCTCCCCAAAAGACGTTGGAAAGAGGTAGGTGTTTGACTAACATTATTTCTGTAAACAGTCACTTGGGAGCCTTTCCGCTCCCCGCGAGAGGTCGGAAAGGGGTGGGGTTTTGACCAACATTATTTCTGTTACCACCCGCAGGGGTGCCTTTCCGCTCCCCACGGGACATTGGAAAGGGGTAGGGGGTTTGACCATTATTATTTCTGTAACCAGTCACATGGGTGCCTTTCCGTTCCCCACGAGAGGTTGGAAGGGGGTAGGGGTTTGACCAACATTATTTCTGTAACCAGTCACAGGGGTGCCTTTCCGCCTCCCACGAGACGTTGAAAAGGGTTAGGGGTTTTTTTTTATTTTTTTTTATTTTTTATACCATTAAGCCGTTTCCCTTTCGGCGAGCCTCTAGGCGTAGGCGTGACACTACCCGATACGGGTAGTGTTTCTAGGTGGATAGTTTCTTGTAGTAAATAACTACAAGCGTGGGCTCACCACACCCACGACCGCCAACAGCAACGCAGTAGTATTATTCTCGAACGGTCAACAATCCAAGTACTAACCGCGCCCAACACTGCTTAACTTCAGTGATCTAACGGGAACTGGTGTTTCCAGCGTGGTATGGCATTATTTCTGTAACCAGTCACAGGGGTACCTTTCCGCTCCCCACGATAGGTTGGAAAGGGGTGGGGTTTTGACCAACATTACTTCTGTAACCAGTCAGAGGGATGCGTTTCCGTCCCCCACGAGACGTTGGAAAGGGGTAGGCGTTTGACCAACATTATTTGTGCAAGCAGTCACAGGGGTGCTTTTTCGCCTCCCACGATACGCTGGAAAGAGATAAGGGTTTGACTATCATTATTTCTGTAACCATTCACAGGGGTGCCTTTCCGCTCCCCACGAGAGGTTGGAAAGTGGTAGGGGTTTGACCAACATTATTTCTGTAACCAGTCACATGGGTGCCTTTGCGCTCCCCACGGTAGGTTGGAAGGGGGTAGAGGTTTGACCAACATTATTTCTGTAACCAGTCACAGGGGTGCGTTTCCATCCCCTACGAGACGTTGGAAATGGGTAGGGGTTGGACAAACATTATATCTGTAACCAGTCACAGGGGTGGGTTTCCGCCTCCCACGAGACGTTGGTAAGAGGAAGGTATGTGACACACATTATTTCTGCGACCATTCACAGGGGTGTCCGCGCCCCTCCCCCCCCCTTGTAACGTAGGAAAAGGGTAGGGGTTTGACCAACGTTTTTTCTGTGACAAGTGACAGGGGTGCCGTCTGCTCCCACGAGACGTGGGAAACGTTGGAGACGGTGGTTACTGCCATTACTTACGGTCTCTCGTCGCCACTCAGGGCCTGTCGCCATGGTAATGAACAGTAAGGAAAGAGCTAGCGGTTAGATGTATCACTAATTTCCGCAAAAAGTATTCCTCGTAAATAAAAATTTTTGAACAAAAAATGTGTAAATCAATGAAGTCTACAACTTTTGTATGGAATATTTGGCGATATTGTGCGTCTTGGCTTAGATGAACGCAAAAGTCCACGATTTTCATGGGTTTTCCATGAAGATCGATGTATCACAAATTTTCTCGAAAACTATGACGCGTAGAAAAAAATATTTGCGATAAAAGATATGTATCGCGATGAGATGT
>CAKNXH010056980.1:4352-117409 GCA_932178445.1 Andricus quercusramuli
ACTATCTCTCGCACTTCGCCATTCGGAAGGGTACCTCTGTGGCAAACATGGAGATCGAAAGCATGAGGTCACTCATGTATTTTACATGAACGATCTCAAGATCTATGCTAGAATTAAAGAGAAACTACATCAAGCTCTAAAAATTGTCAAAGGGTACACTCAAGAGATTGGAATGGAGTTCGGCTTAGAGAAATGCGTCACGGTTCATTTGAAGAAAGGAATACTTAATGGCATCCCCCAAGACCCTGAGCTCGTCGACAGAAGCGCTATACGACACCTTAGTGCTTGAGAGTCCTATACATACCTGGATGTGCCACAGAGCCGCATTCAGGACGTGACATCTATAAAGGATACTCTCCGAAGCAGATACAAACGTCTTATCCGGCAGATTTGGTCTTCCGAACCAGTGGTTCCATGGACGAAGGATGAGCTCAGATCCCTTGATATCGGGACGCGAAAGGTTTTGCACATGAAGTAAAGCATGCACCTTAAGTCTTCTGTTCTGCGACTTTACGTCTCACGCCGCCTAGGTGGTCGCGGAATACTGAATCTTGAATGTCTTCACAACAGGATTATTCTGGGTACAGCACATATAGTCGCAAATGGACAAGACCCTCTTCTTAAAATGGTGAAGAAACACGAAGAAGTAGGCAAAGGGGCGTTTCTGTACAAAGCAGTACAGGAGGCTGCTGAAACACTCGGCCTTGACTTCAATATCAGTGGTGAGCAAAATGCATCAAATCTTATCCATCTTGAATACTCATTCCTGAAGGCCCGGGTTGAGAAAGCGCAGGAGAAAAACTTCCGCGAACAGCTCCTGGACTAGACGATGCACGGCATCTTCCACAGAAATGTGGAGGATCAGTCGATGTCGTATGAGCTAACGTATGTTTTCCTTAAATCATCCGGATTGAAGTCGGGCACTGATGGTTTCATTTTGGCATGTCAAAACGGGGTCATTTCCCCTCTAGCATACCGTCGCCACATTTTGAGCCAAGATATTCCCGATGATAGCTGCAGATCGTGTCATGCATACCCCGAGCATCTAGGACACATACTATCTAGTTGTCCAACTCATGCTCCTAGGGAAATAGAGTCAATTGTCGAAAATGAGAAGTGCCGTATATACTGGAACTTCATATTCTCGACAATTGTTTCTGTTGCGCACTCGAGGCCTGACATGGTCCCCCTTGACTTTGAGAAACGAACCATGTTCGTTATCGAATTTTTGGCACCAGCTGACAGAAACGTCACAGCCAAGGAGAAAGAAAAGAAAGAGAGGTATAAAGATCTTATACGGGAGTTGCGACGGTTATACCCGGAATATTATGTTAAGCTTATCGTCTTAATCATCGGCGCTCTTGGAGGTGCCAAAGTTTCACTGGTTAATAGCCTGAAAAGCATCCCTGTGTGTCAACAAAATGCTGAGACACTTGCGGGGAAAATGCAGAAGGCGGTCGTCCTTGGATCGCGCCGTGTCCTGAGGGTGCACGAGACTTTTGCCGGATCATCATATTGAATTCATCGCAGACTGTAACAACCTATCTCACGGTCGTGAGACGTGGTTACAGCTGAAATTTTACCGCGATTTCGCTGGGAGGAGGTGCAGTTTTTCACATGAGCACCCGCTCCCGGCGAAATCCTGCGGTTGTCCTTATGACAAACTTTTAACTATATATATACATGCATATAAGTGGGACGATGGTCGTGGGGGTTAAGGCGTAGGCTTTGAACCCACTCCGTCGGCTTGCGGGTTCGATTCCCGCCTCGCACTCTGGAAGAGTCTCGGTGGCCCATGCGGTGAACACTTGCCTAGCAAGGGAGTTGTTCATCTCCGGAGAGTCGTGGGACCGGTACCTCTAGAGAAAAAGGTTCTCTAAGTACTTAAGGCTGTTGCTCTTGGTGGTTCGGAAGCCACCTTAAACTGTAGGCCCCCCTCCCACCACTAAGTATGTGTGTGGGAGGTGTGTGAAGGAATAGGGAAGAGATACAAGAACAATGTAAACCCTTAGGGGACACATTAGAAGCTTCCATTCCAAAAAATATATATACATGCATATACCCAGATAACAAAATGCCTGCACAGTGCGAGCATTATGAGTCGTACGCATGTGGATAAGGCCGCATTATATGAGTTCAAATCACCACGCAGATGTGCCTTACCTGTGGTCGCATGTTTCGCATGTCGTGCGAGTTGCACGTGTGCGGGTGAAATGCGAGCACATAGACCGACTCAAATGATTGTAACATTACGCTGAAAATAATAATATGATAACTCGATAAATATCATTTGAACTTGGCACTTAATAATGAATAAAGGTGTATTTACACGTTCTGTCTGCTGGCTATCAGCCAGCCAACATATCGAAATATCCATTCACACCTCGGGAAAATTCAGTGAAATATAGTAATATTTTAGTTATATTCTAAAACTCACTGTAAGATAACTAAAATATTACTATATTTCACTGAATTTTCCGGAGGTGTGAGACAGAGCGTGTAAATACACCTTAATAAAAAGAATATGATTTTTCGAGCCAAACTAATGGTCTTTACAGAGTTCTCATTCTAATGTCATGAAATATAAGACTTTCCAGGTGCGAGGAATTGAGGTTACATCATTCGTTTATGTACTTAACACAGAAGTAAAACGAATATATGTTATATGATATCCCTTGACACGTAAAAATTGAGAAAACACGAAATCAGTGGAGATACACAATTACCACAGGCTAAGAATACATTTGCCATAGCATGAAAAACAACCGAGAAAACCGAGTAAAAAACACGCGATGTAGCCCGCTATCCGTGAAGTTCAAGGCTGGTGAGGGGATGAGGTGTTCGTTCCGTTGGCCGCTGTTGCTGAGGTTAAATCAACATGGCGTCGGTGACTGGAGGGAAAATAAAAAAAAAAATTTAATGAAATAATAAAATCGATATTTTTTTCATATTGATTTTAATATTTTATTAAATAGGTATTGAAAAACAAAAACTAATTTCCAAAATAGTTTTTCACACTATAAATGATTTTTTAGTAAGGTACTAACAAAATAAAGTTCTGCCCTATACACAATTAATATTAACAGCATTACCTAATACGAATGTGTTTAATTTGTTTATTCATACTGTTAATTTATTACTAAAAAATTGTGGCGATTCATACATGCATTGCGCTCTCATTGTGCTCGCACTTCATGATCGCACGTATGCGAGCACTCCGCGACTCCTTGCACTCACACTTAAGTTCCCATCACGCACATTGTGTTGAGAGCGCAGCATTTGTGCACGCACGACGTGATACTCACCGCGTGCAAGTAAAGTGCGACGCATGATTGTTACCTGGGTATATGCGAGTGTCCCACTTTCACAGGAACCTGTACAGGATCCTTCATAGGGAATTTCTTGCAGCAGCATCCACGATAATACAGGAACCTGTACAGGTATTTGAATATCCAGGTTCCTGTACAGGAACGTGGGCAAGTTCCCTCGCAGGATCCGCGGCAGGAACCGGTGTACCAGGATCTTGCGTACGTTCCTGTACAGGAACCTGTGCGCGAACCTCCAAAGGAACCTGTCAGGTTCCTGTACGGGAATTTTCAGCTGGGTATTACCATCTTTGTCGCTCTTACGGTTTCGATTTTCGGGCAGCAGTCTCCGTTGCTCATTCGAGACCTGACATTGTTCTCCAAGACTTCGAGAAACGAACTATGTTCGTAATCGAATTCTCAGCTCCATCCGAATACAACATCACTGCAGAGGAAAAAGAAAAAGAGGAGAGGTATCAAGAACTTAAGAGAGAGCTGCAACGACTGTACCCAAAGTATTCGGTGCGAGTAATTGTCCTTGTGATTGGTGCTCTCGGAGGTGCGAAACTATCACTGGTTCGTAACCTTAAAGCCACACCCGCGTGCCAAAAATATGCCAAGGCACTTGCGAGATGGATGCAGAATCCTGTCATCCTTGGGTCGCTTCGTGTCCTCAAGACTCACGAGAGTTTCGCCGGCCTGTCGTTGTGATTTCGTCGTGCCCTGTGACCACCCATCTCAAGGATGTGAGACGTGGCCATAGGTGTATTTTACCGCGGTTCTACTGGGGGCTATTCACATTTTTTTAAAATGGTGGTTGTCAGGGCCGTCTTCAGGGTTTCGAGGGCCCCGGGCCGTTTACAATGTGGGGGCCCTTTAGCGGACTCAAGAAATGTAAAGACGGCCCTGGTGGTTGTTCTTAGTGAGACCCTACGGTGGTTGTTTCACTCTTTTATTAAATTATATATATATATATATATATATATATATATATATATATGTATACATATATTTATTTACTTGTATGTATAATTTATTTGCATAAAAATAATCTTATATATCTATATTGCATACTACATAAAAATTTGTTTTTAATGAATTTAATTGTGCAATTAATATATAGTCAATTTTATTTAAACATCCAGTACGACGTTTAAATTAATAGCGCGTTAAGTTTATTACTGCATTCTGCAGATCGCTGTTACGATACGCATACAATTTCAAATGAAATGTACTCGCCTTGCTTTCATCTCAGCGAATGCTTCCGTCAGTTGTCGTATTTCTAAACAATTTGCGATTTCATACTCGATAAAAATGATAGCTAAGTTTGACAGATGATCTTCGGTCATTGATGTTCATCAATAATTTTTTATAATCTTCAGTTTCAAAAACAATCTTTGCCCAGTTGCAACTGAAACCGGCAATGTAACTACCCAGATAACAATTTGCTCTCACCTTGCCCACATGGTGCTTGCACGCGTGTCGACCGATCGGCACGATGTGAGGGCAAGAGTGCAGACATATGTGTCCTCATATGCGTCGCATATGCGCCGCACGCGTGTCGGCACGTGCGTGCCAGCGTCGTGCTAGTATGCACGTGTTTTGAGTTATAATTATTGAAAACAAGATGTTAAAAATAACATAAGTAACAGGAAACATTGTATGAAGTTTTTAAGAAGATACACCTGTGTTGAAAGTTGTTCGTTCACAGCTGATGATGCAACAGGTGTTTATACCAAAAGCGGCATACACCAAATTATTCCTACTACCTCTTAAATGATGTATTAGCGAGAAATATATATTTATCTGAAAATATTTTTTTATTCCGAAAAATTTAAATTATTCAACACAGAACGTTTATTCAACACTTTTGTTAAAAAAGAAAGGGGTTTTAAAGAAAACTATACTTTTGAACAATATACATTTGATATTAGTATTGAACATAATGTAGAAGAGTTCGCATTTTGAAAAAAATCGAGTGCGATGCACGAGATACATGATGATAATGTGTCCATTAAAGCCGAAGGAGCTTTAACCAAAGCGAATTCACAATCACCAAATGACAATTGCCGATGCTTTGACGTTTAATTTTAAAAGGTCTGAGCACAAATGTGAGGGAAGTACAAAAAAGCCCGAGCGGACTTTGTTCTTTGCCTCAAAATTTGTTTATACTACAAGCTAATTTTCCGAACCAAAACCCACGAAAAAATCCTTATTTAATTTGAACAAAATTAATTGTTTACTTTTATTTCGACTTTTTGTCTGTAAAATAAACTTGGAAAATAACAAAAATTTAGAGCATGAAGCGAATTTGATCAGTTTTATTTTTACACAACTGCTATATTATGTTTTTAGTAATAATGCGCTTTTTGTGCCACACTCTTCACCGCACGCTATATGCCGAAATTTTGCTCTAAGTACCAGACGAGCATGATAGACGCACGCTGTGCTGCATATCATGCAGACCGTGTGCGGGCACTATGCGGGATTACTTATTACCCTCAGAACGTGCTGTCACTCTGCTTGCATTGTTGCCGACACATCGTGCTTGCACGCCATGCGCCCATGTGCGTCCGCATGCATTGTTATCTGGGTAGTATTCGGTATGCTACAAATGTATTTGGAAAGAATAGTTGCAAGTTCTTTTCCAGAAAAAATTTTTTAATTGTGTTGGAATTCAAATTCAGATTGACCATAGGTTTCAAAAAAATTAGTTCATCATATAATTCGAGCCCTTCCAAATCCGATTTGTTTTCGCTTTCGTTTGTTAGTTTTAGTTGCAAATATTTACATTTTTGAAACAGATCATGATTATTAATATTTCTCAGATTTGAACTATTGAAAATAAAACTAAAAGATTCATTGAATTTGTTCAAAAATCCAAATCTCTGATTTAAAGAGTTGATAGCTATATCTAATACAGTAAAATAAAACTCAACTTCCCTATTAGCAAGATAACTGCAGACTGGCGCAAGCTGGGCACCAGAAAAAGAAGAATCTGTTTGCAGCCTGGTGCCCGGCTGGTTCCGCTTTGGCGTGCTGTTCTGGCACCAGAGTATAGTGTAGCAAATCCTGGCCCAGACTGGTCATGACATACACCAGACAAAATTAAAATAACGTAAAATGGTACGAAATAGGTTCCTGTAATAGTTTTACACTATATTTAAGCACTATATTTAATATTAAAAACATAACCTGTTGTCGTGTAAGCTTGCATGCTTGCATGTTTTGTCATACTACTAAATACCAGAATCTGGTTCCTTTATTCACCAGATTCTGTTTTTGGTCTGGTCTGATCATTTCTCCCGCCAGTGTGGTCGACTAGAGGGAGCAGATGCTGAGCCAGACTCTGGCCTCTGTCATACAAGGCAGACTTTGCTACTAGGGTTTGAAGCAATGCTGCGGATCTTGAATTTTCTCATCAACGCACTCGTATTTGGCATGCTTGGATTTTCTTCCTGAAACGGCTATTGCCTCTGGAGATTTCATCTCTTCCTCTACATCCTTTGCCAAATCAGTAGTTTGATATAGATACTCTAAAAAACCTTCGTCTTCCAGCTAACACAGTTACCAGCCTGAGTATTCACATGCTTGTAACAAGATTCAGAAAACCAGTCACTAGTGACTTGCAACATAAGTTTGAAAATTTCAATTTTTCCTGTCATGGTTATTTTTTATTTCATACTTACATGCTTTATTTTCGATTATTTTAATTCCTTCTAATTGCAAGTTGGCTACTAAACATCTCTTCTCCTTCCCTAAACCCTAACAACGGTTTCAGATGTTTAGCAGTCAAGTTGCAAAAATTTAACCTAAACCAAAAATCAAAATTCAAACAAAAAAAAAGGTAGGCAGGAAATTACAAAAATTTGATTTCGACTATGCTGGATAGATCGTTTTTTGGCTCTGTATACTTTTTTGTGGTTGTGTAATCCATGCACGTACATTAAAAAATAATTTTAATATAATTTAAATGTGTTCCAAGACAGATTTCATATGAAATCGGTCAAAATATGTTTCTGTTAAACAGATTAATAAAAAAAATGTTCCCATAATTTACCCAAATTCTTTTTCTTTCACCTGTAATTTATGAATGTAATATAATATTTATTCATTCAAAAAATGAATTTATTTCAATTTACAGTTGCGCCTTAAAAGTGAAATTATTTTATTCCTTTCTATCCTTTCTTTTACATTTCTTAACTTTTTGATTCCTCCCAATACGCTTCCATTACATTTTTCTGAGTCGATTAAAAGGACTAGCTTTTGCGTCTTCATAGTGACATTATTCTCTTTCTTTCTATTCTTTCTTTTGCATTCCTCCACTCTTTAATTCCTCCCAATACGCTTCCATTAAATTTTTCTAACTCGATTAAAAGGAATAGGTTTTGCTTTTTTTGTCTACTCGATGGTGGAACTTTCGATGGAGGAAAATTCACGTATTAATGGGAATTCAGATTCTGAATTTTTTCGAATTATTTTCTTCTTACCGGGATGGGATTTAATTAAGTGACTAATAATTTCCGGGAAAGTGATATAATATTATAGACATCCAACTTGATGAAATAACATATGAACACATGTTTCATAAACGAAATAGCGAGATTTTTAAGCTGAACCTTTAGGAAAAGGAAGTGGCATAAGTCACTTCTAACCTCTAATATTAGAGGATAGAACCAAAATTTAGATAAATTTGAATACAAGTCAAATATTGAATTTCAAATAATTAAATAAAATATTTATCTTCTAATAAATTTTTTATATGCAAAGTTTTATTATTATTATGTTGAAATTACAAAGCTTTAAAGAAGCCTTTTAAAAATGAATGTGAAAGATTACAAGAAAAAATTTTTTCAAAATTCCTAGGGAAATTAGAGATTATTTTGTATTTTGAAAAATTGATTTTACGAAAATATTTCAAAAGATTTCAAAAGATTCACAAAATTTTCAAAAAAGAATCCGGAAGATTTCAAGCAAATTTTATTATTTTTGTAGAATTTTTGTAATATTTTAAGAAATATTCGAATCCACTGAAAAAATATTTAAATGTTTTGAAATAAATTAAAATTTGAAAAGATTTAAAAAATTTTTTAACACTAGAAGTACCGGGATTTTCTGCCACCTTTGGCTACCACGAGGGGTCCTACCGACGTCGCACGTTTTTATCCTAACGTTTCAGATGTACCTTTTTAAGTAAGATCTGCGAAATGACTAAAGAAGAACTTAAGTCAGTGTAATTACTATCTAGCAATAGTTTTGAGTAGGTTAAAGTAAGAAAAAAAAATTGTTCATAATGGTTTAAACAAATTAATGAACAAAAGCCATTTTTTGTGATTCGCAATGATTAGTTCTTTGACATACACAGTTTTTATATGGAATATGAGAGAAATGTATGCCTACCCTGGCGGACCGGCCGAACGCAAACATTACGCTACAGCGTAACGGTAAAGTAATGGTAAAGTAATGCTAAAGTAATATGGCATTATAATTAATAAAGGAAACAAAATTAATATGTAATTCGTTGCAATTATAATAAAACGTTAAAATTTACATTAAATGGTCATGCCGTAATTGCAACAAGTTGCTTTCTCAGCGTTAAAAAATAAAAAAACAAAGTGGCTGTCATTCAAGTTGGGTCCCTGCAGACTGGCAACCCACTTAAAGCCACGTTAGCGGGTTGCCAATATGCAGGGGCCCGACTGCAATGACGGTCACTATGTTTTTTTATTTTTTAATGCTGCAAAAGCAACTTGTTGCAATTGCGGCATGACCGTTGAACGTAAATTTCAAAGTTTTATTATAATTGCAACAGTTTACATATTAATTTTGTTTCCTTTATTAATTATAATGCCATATTACTTTACCATTACTTTAGCATTACTTTACCGTTACGCTGTAGCGTAATGTTTGCGTTCGGCCGGTCCGCTAGGGTAATTATGATTATTTAAGAATATCTGCTCCTTGGAAGCGATATTTAAACAATTTTTATAAACAAATACACAGTTTTCGTATGTCACAATGAACAGGCTCCGTTTTTTTGCATAATCGACCAAAAATGTCTTGCTAATGACTTCTTGCTGTCATTTTGTCAAATTAACAACAATTGGTAATCATTTAAACAATATTCGTAAACAAATTCACATTTTTGACATTATTCCACGAGAAGGACCAATTTTTTCGCGGAAACTAAAATGTTTTGTGATGAAATACCAGCAAAAACAATGTTGGGGTAAATTGACCCCTGCCGGTAACAGACTATAAAAACGCGATTTTTTTATAAAGTGCGCATCCAAAATTTCCAAAAAAATTGTCAAATACTCCTATTTATAAATAATTAAACGTCACAACACGTCATCTCTCTGCAAGCAACCGCTGCGGAGATTTACCACTTTAAAAATCGAAAGGGGTCAATTGACCCAGCCTGGTACTTCTAGTGTTAACAAAATATAGATTTTTGAGGATTTTGAATGGAAATATTTAAGGGAATAATTAAAAATATTTTAAAACAAAAACAAATTTGTATGTATAAATACAAATTTAACAGTAATTCAATCAATAATTAATATTTATTTAAAACTACTGAAGATATGATGTAATTTTTAATTTAAACTCGAATTTAAAAAGTGTTCAGTTTAGAAAAAATTAGAAAATTTATTGATTCATTCTTCAATTGACAACATAAAAAATAATAACCTGGATTCATATTCTCTTAACTGAATCTTTGAAATGTAGAATTTACAAAAAATAAAATTATTTTGCAGTATAAATGCATTTAATTAGAATTTTGTTAATCAAATCGTGGTAATAGCTTTCATTTATAGATAAAAAAATTAACTTCAATTTTTAAAGTTTATAATTAAAGAGTTTTTACATTTTATTGACCCTGCAAAAGAGACCCAGGAAATAAGTATTATCAGTTTGTTTTTAAGTTATATAAATATAATTTTCCTAAGAAGTCTTTTCAGATATCAAAATATTTCGACGCCTCCATTCAATACAAGTCTATATGCTGACAGCGCCGTCTATGAGACTATATGCGAAATGGGCCGTGTATGAGACTATATGAAATTTGTACCGAGTATGAGACTATCTGCATTCTAGCAACTTTTCAGGAGAGCTGTTTGAAGTTTGAAATGTTTAAAAAAAGTCATAGGTGCACTCTAAAACAATAAAAATTGTTGCTTGTGTTTACTCAACTTCTAATCTAAATATTGCCCCACAAATTCTGTCAATGAACAAGTTTGAAATCAATAAAAAGTTGATAATAAGTAGATGACTTTTCTCAGAATGGATATAATTTTAATAATAGCTAACTAAAATGAATAAATTTCAAATATATAAATCACTGAAGTTGATCTTTGAAGTATATGGATGTTTTTAAATAATTTGCCTGTATGCAAATTACTTGAAAGCTGTAGGAAATAATGGAAAAGCAAAAAGCTTATAATCGAGGTTATGTTATTATATATAACCTCCAAATGTCACATAGTATCATTGGTGTGGATACAACCTACAGGGTTGCCACCACTGCATTAAAAAACCATACCTCTTATTTAATAACAAGAAAGTATAATTCCGTCGATAATTGTATTTCGACTGTGACTTTTGAATAAGATCATATAAATGGAATTTCCTGTGTTGTGTTTTGAAAAAAATGTACTTTTTGTAGGATATTTACATTCTTTCGCACATTTTTAATTTTTCTTATTTTGTCGCCCTTGCTTCGGAATGTCTGGCATGCTATAGATCCATAATGCACGCAAAATTAAATAAAAATATTAATTTATATATTCCTTTTTATTCCTTTAATACTTTACGGAATTGTAAAATATTTTAACAAACGATGCAGGATTGTTTACTCTATTAGAACATAATAACTCAAAATCGCCAAAAATGCAGATAGTCTCATACTCGGTACAAATTTCATATAGTCTCATACACGGCCCATTTCGCATATAGTCTCATAGACGGCGCTGTCAGCATATAGACTTGTATTGAATGGAGGCGTCGATTTTAATCTCTTCAAAACTTCTAAAATTCCTGATTTTATTTCAAACAGGCTTAAATTTGTTATTGAATTTGGAAAAATCTTTCAGAATTTAAAAAATTGCCTTCCTTAAAAACTCACAGATTTTTTTTCAACATTTTTAGAAACCTTTTGAAATCTCTTGAAATTTTCTTTAAAAATTAATTTTTGTAATTAATCTTATCAAATTTAGAAATATTTTGCAGACTTTTCAGCATTTGTAAACATTCTAGATATATTTTTAAATGATCCAAATTTTTTTTTAATTTTACAAAATTGAGAAAATTGCCTCAAAATCTGCCAGATAATTTTCTGAAAATATGGGAAATCTTTCAAAATGTTTTAAAATCTTTTTAAATATTCTCTGAGAATTAATTTTCAAAAATAAAAAGCATTTGAAATTCTCCTAGCAGTATTAAGACATTTTTTTATTATCTTAACGGCTTTTAAAATTCTCAAAATTTAAATTATTTTCTAATCTTTTCAAAACTTCTGAATATCTGTTGGAACAATTCGTTTTTCCTACAATTTTTCTCAATCCTGCAAAATGAAAAAAAAATCTTAATATTTTCCAGATTCTTTTTCGAAATATTGTGGGATCTTCAAAACTTGAAGTAACTCTTTCAAAATAAAACCTAAATGATTGTAAATTTTTCCAGAAATCTTATTGTCAGTACCGGTAATTGTTTGGTTACCGCTACAGGCAAGGTAGCAAAATGTAAAGAACGGAACTATTTTCCAATTTTAATAGGTTTTTTATAATTAAAATGGTCTCTTCTATCAATACTGCTTCGAAATATTCAGAAATCTATTTTATTTTTAAACGAGTTTTGGTCTACAATATTATAAATTTAAATTTTCCGATTTTTAATTCAGATTCAAAATTGTGTGCTTTTAGAAATTACACTTATTACACTAATTTTTTAAAGCCAATTAAATCTACAACTTTTATTTTTAAACGTTATTTTGATTTTGAATCTTTCAATTTTGAATGATTCAGATTCAAAATTGTGGTTTTTAGAAATTACACTGATCAGATTTTTGCCTTGTCAAGAAGTTATAAGTAAATATTAAATTCAAAATCCTCTCGAAAATCGATACCCCTTTAATTGAATATTTCTATAGCAATTACTTTTACTTATATTAGAAAAGCACCTTTTTCATCGTCAGATTTTTAATACAAAAGCCTATTAAAAAAAGATTAATTATAAAATAATTTCATCGTATATTTGAAAGTTACATCTTCTAGTCGAGTTAAATCGAATATTATCATCAGTACTTGCCACATTAGTGATTTTTCTTCGATAAGAGATCACAATGGCTGTAAGCCTATCAAAGTTCCACACAAAATAAGCAGAAGCCGAAGATGAAGGGAATACTTACAAAAAATAAATTTAATCATTTTTCCCATTACTTTTCATTTTGTTTTAGTAGATACGGCATAGCTGAAAATATATCAAGTTAATTTTATACAATGAAAATCACAGTTTTTCAAAGATACTGTTGTTTACTTAACTATCTAATTATTTTTCAAAATTCGTCTTCAAAATTTGTAAATAATAAATAATAATTGTGAATTATTAAAATAGTCACGCTTATAGATATTCTGTACCGATTTTAGAATTTTACAATTTTTCTGTGTAATTGAGATTATTTTACCGGCAATTATAATTAATTTTGCGCTTTTCAATTGTGCGGGGAATCACGGAGCCAATGAATGCTTATTCCCTGCACATGCGCACGAAGTTTAAGATGGCTGTCGGCTGTTACCACCATCCCTGGTGAAAATTCCGGACAAATTTCGGACAAATTCCGGATTCGGAAATTTGTCCGAAATTGTCCGTTATGTGGTCCGGTTTTTGTCCTCCGGATTCTATCCGGCCGTGTCCGAAATTTGTCCGGTCGAGGGAGCACGGAAATTAATCCGAATGTCATCCGGTAGAATCCGAAAGTTGTACGGTCTGATGGATTCCATCAGTCCGGGTTAGATCCGGTTGAGTCCGTATTTTGTACGATCTTCCGAATGAAGTAGAACCAAAAAAATAATAAATCTGTATATTGTCCGGTAGAATCCGAAAGTTGTACGGTCTGACAGATTCGATCAATCCGGATTGTATCCGATCATGTCCGTTTTCTGTGCGATCTGACGGACCGACTAAATGTTATAGAACAAGGTTATATAAGCAGTTTACATTCGAGAAATGCATTCTTCATTTATTTGACGCTCGCAAACCTATTTCTATAGCTTAACTTAACACTACTACATATAACGCACTTCACTAACGCAGAATATCGCACGCTGAGTATATCGGTCGAAACGGTCCTTATATACTAAGAAAGAAAATTTTCAGCGCTTGTGAGAAACGACCAGAATTGTGTCCAGTCAAGTCCGTTCTTTGTACGGTCTGCCTGATGCAATAAATCCGGATTGTGTCCGGTCGAGTACGTGTTTCGTACGGTCTAAAGGACGCGATCAATCCGGATTGTGCCCGTTCATGTCCGTGTTTTGTTGGGTCTGTCGGATGTGATGAATCCGGATTGTTTCCGGTCATGACCGTGTATTATATGGTCCGACGGTTGCGATTACTCCGATTTTTGCCCGTTCGTGTTCGGCCATGTCCATGTTTTGTGCGGTCTGGCGGATGCGATTAATCTGTTTAAGTGCGAAATCTGTACGGTTTTTAGAAATGCGATTAATCCGGATCTCATCCGGTTAATTCCGAAATTCGTTCTTTCTGACAAATGCGAATAATTTAGATCTTATTCGTCTTTGGCCAATATTTGTCTAGTTATTCTAGTTATTCTTGTTATTATTATCTTATCCGATATAGCAAACTGAACGAAAAAAAATTAAATTCGATACAGTTACAGAGTATTTACTTATAAATTAGCGAAAACAGGATGATAAAAAGTTGTATGAGAAGTCATTTTTATAACATTTTTATTGCACTTTTAGGAAAGAAATTAGAACACTTTCGAACGAAGTATGTTGAATAGTGAAATATTACGTACAATAATAGCATACAGTTTAGAGACCAGTGAAACAAAAACTATTTGAATCAATTATTATCATTCCCGTCCACTGATCCTTCTTCCACATCATCGTCAATTCCATCATCATTCCCATAAGCTCCTTTTTTTCACATCATCTTTAATTCTATCAACATTCCGATCAGCTGCTCCTTCTTCCACATCGTCATCAAATCCCATCAACTGCTTCTTCTTTCCAAGAGAGCTGTAGATTCACTTTCATGAACAAATTCATTTTCTATCGGAACCATATAGTTATCCTCATCCTTGTTCAAAAGCTCATTAGCTTTCTTATCATTTTCCGTGTTACTATTCACGTCTTCATCGGAATTATCATTATTTTTGTTTGTTTTCGAAGTTTCATTATCGCTTTTGTGGTGATATGAACTCACGTAATGCGGCCTTATAGGCACGCGTGCGACCCATAATCCTCGCACTGTGCAGGCATTTTGTTATCTGAGAGCTTACGAATTCGAATGAATAGGCCAGTCTTTAACTGTATTCGCGCTGGCGAATTCTGGCCAATTGGGGCTTGACTTAAAATCTCGCGAATTAAAATGAATTGGCGGACACTGGAAATAATTCTTGCTGACGCATTCAAATGAATTAGATCCCTTGAAAAATTTTCGGTGAATTTGGGAGAATAGGATATTTGAAGACTTCATTACTTTTCACGAATTTACAGGAATTCATTACCATCTCCAATTCGACATTGTCGCAAAGCAAGATTCACGGGGTCTCCTGGCGAATTCTTCTCAATTCGTCCCAATTTGTTTCTTTTTACTGGGTGAGATTTTCTTGACATATGGAAACAAATTTTTCTATCATTGTTTACTGATGACACATTTTCATAAACAAAAATATGTTACAAAACATGATAAATAATGGGAAAGTATTATTTTACTTTGAGATAACCATAACAGAAGTCTCAAATAAATGTTACAGAATTTTTTTTCAATGCGCACATCACTCTGACACTTCGACGGAATGAAGGTCGCATACCGTGTTCCACACATTGTTCAGACCGAGTGCGGGCACAGTGCGGATTTACGGACGATCTGCAGATCGTGCAAGCATTGTGTCGCTATACCTGCAGACACATTACACTCGCACGTCATGCGGCTAACGTGCGCCTGCAAGCACTGTTTTCTGGGCTTGTATGGAAACACGACGTTCTTAAGGATTCGTAGGTAAAATTAGTATAATAACCTCTGAATGTTCTCTCCTATTTGTTTACTCAACTGTCAAAATTTGACATAAACTTTTTTGAATAGATTCGATTTTCTCAACCAATAAGGATAAAGCGCATCCCAGTCCCATATTTTTGCGATAAGTGAGAGAGTTCTGTATATCTAATTATACCAAAAAGTATCTAAGATTTATAATACGCTAATAAACTTCATTTTGATAATATTATAAAAATTAAGTCTGCGATGCGAATGTGTTAGGGTACCTTTTCACGAACCTTGACTTTGAATTATTCATTGAATAAATATTTCACACAGGGTTTGCATCTAGGTTTTTGACTAACCAGATTTGTTATAAACCAAGAAGTTAGCACAGATGAATCTTATTTGAAACATAATTTCCACGATCGATTTAAAATGCATGGTCCGTGAAAAGGTATCCATCAGCATTATGAAATAGTACAAAATAATTCGGTTTTGCTTTGGAAAAAATGGTAAGAAATGTACTAGTTTTGTTTTCTTTTTTTAATTGGCTAGAATCATCTAATTTCCTGCGCTTCGTTTAGAGAATCTTTCGCGGACGAAATATGTTGTTTTTCGACGTAATAAAGCGACACGTATTTTCCCGATTTGCAAGAAAAAAAAAGAATTTCTACAAACTTATGTGTATTTGAACTTTGTGCTTTGGTCCGAAAATTTATTTTTTTCTGAAAATCCAATTTTTGCATTTCTCCCAAAAACAACGACAGATACGTCGAAATTTTTTGTCTTAAATCAGAAAAATACTTAAAGCCTAATTCCCTCTAAAAATAATATATTTCGTCCATGAGAGTTTTTGCGAATTTGAGTGTAGATCAGTCAAGGTTAACTTTAATACTGCATTCGTGAAAAATAATTTGAAAACTTTTAAACATAAAAATTTCAATTAAAAAGGAAAACTAAAAAATGTTCACCAATTTCCAAACAAAAACAAGTCGTATTTTACACAATATGTCCAGATGAAACATTTGTGCTCAACATTTATAATTCGCTAATAAGTGTATTAAAATGAGTAACATGACTCTGAAATTCGTATATATCAGACATTATGGAAGAGCCAAAAAAATATATTTCTTCGCAGTTTTTAAATAACAATATTGTAAAGAAAATTTTTTGAATTGCTTGTTAAATGAGATTAGTTGCAGAAAAACTGAAAAATTCTTTTTGCTTCAATTTTTAAAATTTGTTACTTGTATTTGCAGGAAAATGTGACTGAAGCTTATTTATACTATACATAATTTTTAAATAAACTTTGCTGTTCATACTTATCACTAGAAGGACGGGTGGTGTCCTCAGGACACCTTGCGTTTTAAAAACACTGTGGTTCGGATTTGAGTAAAAATTTCGGTGAACGAGTAGGTATCATTACCATGAGCGAGACTCCGATGCCACATATTCCGTCACGATTTGGTCAATAAACGCCCCGCTGTCCTGAGAGAAGCGACCGTCCTTCTAGGAGGGGTCCAGACCGCAGTCCTTCTAGTGTTAAACTATTACTTTATTTATCTAAACCTTTTTAAATTATAAAACTTGTAATTTGTACATTTTGTCGCCACTTCACACATCTCAGTATAATAACTGAAAACTTAAAAAATAATAAATTAACTTTCATTGAATATAATATGCCAAAATGATAACACTCTGCAGAGTGTTTTTTTTTTTTTTATGAAAAAATTCCTCTCAGGATCCTATTAGGGTCCGGCACGAATTCGGCGACGGATCCGGTCTCAAATTCGGACGACGATTCCGGATTCGTTTCCGTCTATGTTTCCGCCGTATATTCCGGTCTAGTTTCCGGCGTAGGGAAGGCATATCGTTTTATATAAAGTTGCTCCAGACGATTTGAAGAATCTTGTTTTGGAGTCTGTGATTCAAGAAAGTCTTGATAAAGATGAAAATAATGATGAAAATGCAGAGTTAATGGACATTTCAGAGAAAGTGAGTAGAAAGCTGTTTATTGATTTTATTTTTCGTTTTATTCATTCCAAACTTTGCCTGATCATATATATTATATTATCAAGCTAATCAAAAAAGCATCTAGCTACGTAATCCAACTAGATGCCTAGACTGACATTAAGTACATAAATTTTCAACCCTTTCAAATAATCATTTATATTGTACAAAATGATATTGAATTACCATAAAAAAGATATCCAAGGTTTAAATTTGTTTTCAAATCGAATATTTATAATTTCCCTGCGTACAGTCTTCTGTCAATTCATTTTTATGACTTACAGGTATGAGCCAATTGTCAGCGTCGTTTTGAAGATTCCAGAACCCCTGTTGTTCAAAACAGAATATACAATAGAGCACCACACTGGTGAATTTTTCGCTAAAGTAGTGAAAGAGAGCATGATAGCCTGTGGTCAAGATCGATGGTTGGCTGTATGCACTGATAATGCATCTACCATGAAGAAACCTTGGCGATTTTTATCTGAGGACCCATATCTGCACAGTTTACCGATATGTTACTACGGGTGTGGCGAAAATACTGCTAATTCGCTGGTTGTGGATATTTTAAATCTACGAATTCGATGATTCTTAAAAAAAATCAAATTTATTATAAAAACAATTAATGGTAGTCTGGTTCTAAAGAGCAGTTCAAAATAATAAGATGGATATTTATATCCTTATATTTATAGCCTTACAGCTAGCCTCAAAAACACGATCCCTTCTATTAAAAGTCTTCTAAAAAATAGGCAGGCTGTCCTTCAACTTGTGAAATGTGAATACGATAAAAAATACGTATCAAAGCAATTCGAGAACCTCATTCTGAATGGTGATTTGTGGATTGAGGCAGAACAATTTTGCTTTCTGCTGGAACAGATTTTTAATTGGGTAACGAAATTTGAGACAGACAAGTCGTGCTTGAGCTAAATCCCAGTTGCAGTCAAAGAAATTTCAGATCATCTGGAAGGAAATCTTCCTTACGCACCGCTCTCACCACAAAAGGAAGTTAAAATTATGAATCTCGTGAAAGAAAGAACAGATTTTACACTTCGTTCGACACATTACGCTGCTAAACTTCTGGGTCCGCAATTTAATGGAAATGGTTTAATCGAAAAACAGCGTATTGAAGGCCTTTCCCATATTAGCAAACTCATAAAAAGTCTCAAGTCACTAAACTTTGACGAGGTTGAAAAAGAGCATGATTTATACCTAAGTCATAAGGGGTTTTGGGAAAATGAATATATCTTTGCCGCAGTTGATGAATTAAAGGAAGATCCCAGAACTTGGTTGAACACTTTTTGCTACTCAACCTCACTGAGTAAAGTAGCAACCAAGCTTCTATCGATGCCTGCTACTTCTGCTTCCACAAAAAGAACATTCAGCGCGCATAGCTATATTCACAACAAATACAGAAACAGACTAACAGCCAAACGAGCTGGTAAGGTTGTTTATATATAAAAAAATGTGCCCATTATCTGGAAAATAAACAACAACATGCAGGCTTCAAAGTTGATTGAGGAATTTAAGAATAGTATACCGGTGGAAGACGAATACTACTGTCCGTGTGTGTACTATTGATTCATCTTGTAAACTATACTTCATTTAACAATAATAAATTACTGATCTTAATCATCACTTTTTTCTCTACTTCCCTTCTCGATTCTAATTTATTAGTATATTGATATCTTTATAGACAAATTTAGTTGCTGTGTATTATTACATTATAAATATTTTTTCTATATATGCATAACAAATATCATTTCCAATATACAAAGAATTAAACTATTGCATATGTATTTCTTTTAAAAATTGAGGCGTTCAGAGTGAAAACGTGATAAATCCTATGTTTTAACATAGGACTTATCACGTTTTTCCTCCGAGTGGATCAATAGATGTGTCACATCCCGTGACTTTTATAATAACAATATATACAACAAAAATTGTCCTGATGAGGAAAACATTCGTTTTCGAAACTTCGGCAGAAAATTTGGAATAAAGGATTAAACAACGAATCTCCTTTCTTTGGTCTGAAGTATGTCATTACCAACCTATATTATATTATTATAAAGGAAGGTGAAGAGGAAGTACAAGAAGTGGAAAGAGGGTAATGCGAGAAGGGAGGAGTACGTAGAAATGAGGAAGGGGTTTAGATTGGTGTGTAAGAAGAAAGAACAGGAAAAGGAGAAAGATCTGGAAGAGGAGTTAGCAAATGTTAAGACAGAAGGGGACGTCTGGAAGATAATAAATAGGTTTAGGAAGCGTAGGATGGGGGTTAGCGAGAAGATAGGGAGTGAGGAGTGGAGAGAGTTTTTCAAAGAATCATTCCAGGGCTCGGATTCAAGGAAGAAGGATGGGGGAAGTAGAAGAACGGGGGAGGCAGAGATGGAGGAGTTGAATGACGAAGAGATAGAGAAGCAGATAAGGAAGTTGAAAAGGTCAAAAGCAGCAGGGCTGGATGGGGTAGAGAACGAAGCATGGCTGTTTAATACACAAGAGGTTAGGGAGAGGCTGAAGGAGGTAGTGAAGAAAGTATGGAGGGGCGAGGGATTCCCAGGAGGGTGGAGAGAAGGGCTAATAGTGCCACTGTATAAGAAAGGGGATAGAGATAGGCAGGAAAATTATAGAGAGATTACGCTAATGAATACGGCGTATAAGGTATACGCGATGGTAGTGGCAGAGAGACTGCGGAAGGATGTCGAGGGGAAAGGAATATTGCCGGAGACGCAGGCGGGATTTAGGGCGGGTAGGAGTACTATTGACAATATCTACGTGATGCAGCACGTGGTGGATAGAGAATTAGCGAAGAAGGGGACGAGAGTGTACGCGTTTTTTGTGGATCTCAAAGCCGCGTTTCCATCGGTGGATAGGGGGAGGTTGTGGGAGTCAATGGAGGATAGGGGAGTAGAGAGAGGCCTAATTGAAAGGGTAAGGGAGATATATGAAGAGACCAAAGACAAGATAAGAGGAGGGGAGGGGATTTCCGAGGGATTCTGGATGGATAGGGGTCTAAGGCAAGGGTGTCCACTTAGCCCAACGCTTTTTGCGATTTTAATCGCGGATATGGAAAGTAAGCTAGAGGCCGGGGTGGTAGGAGGAGTAAGGATAGGAGGGGTTAGAATTTGGTCACTAGCGTATGCAGATGACATAGTGTTGCTGGCAACCAGCGAGGAGGCCTTAAAGGAGATGATGAAGAGGTTGAAAAGATACCTGGATGAAAAGGGGTTAGAGCTGAATGCGGAAAAGTCCAAGGTTATGGTTTCCAGAAAAGGAGGGGTAAGGGATAAGGGAAGGGAGTGGAAGTGGAAGGGAAAGGAGGTACAGGAGGTGAAGGAGTTTGTGTACCTGGGCTTCGTGTTTCGAAGCAATGGGGGAGTGGATGGTGACATAAAAGAGAGAGTGAGGAGGGCAAATGTGGTGATGAGGCAGGTGTGGGGGTTGGGAATGAAGTTATTCGCAGATGACTTTGGAAGGAGAATGAAATTGTTTGATTCACTAGTGATGAGTGTGCTATTGTATGGGGTAGAGGTGTGGGGGTGGAAGGAAAGTGAAGAGGTAAATAGAACGCAGGAGAGGTATGTAAAGTGGACCCTGGGGTTGGCAAGGAACACTCCTAATTATATTGTCAGGAGGGAGACGGGGAGAACGAGTGTAGGAATTCTAGCAGGGAGCCGGGCGTGTAAATATGAGGAGAAATTTTTGGAAGAGGGGGGAAGTAGGCTGGTTAGGGAGTGTTGGTGGGAGAAGGAGAACAGGGGAGGGGGTGGGAAGATGGAGGCGGAGAGGGAACAGTATTTTAGAATGAATGGATTGCAGATGGATGAAGTGAGAAGAATGCACGAGGAAGGAAGGAAGGTTTATGAATTGGTTAAGCAAAACAGCATGGAGAGAGAGAAGACAGAAGGGGAAGAGAGAATAAGAGAGTCAAGATTTAACGGGAACTATGCGTGGATTATGCCAAGTGCAAGAGCGCAATATTTGTGTGTGAAAGGAGAGAAAGGAAGTCAGGAACTTATAGCGAGGATGAGGTGTGGTTGTATGGAGGGTTTCAATAGGTTTTGGCTCTCTCGAGAGAAGAGGATGTGTGAACTGTGCGGAAAGGGGGATGCAAGAGTGGAGCACTGGCTGGAGGAGTGCAGGGAGGTGGAAAGAAGTGAGATAAGCATGGAGGCATTGTTGCATGAAAAGGGGGAAAAAAGTGCAGTAGCATGGGTGAAGGGAGTGGTGAGTAAGATGGAGATGAAGAGAAGGAAGGAGGAAGAGGAGTGGAGAAGGAAAGATTGTAAATAGGAGAGAAAGTAGATATAAGTAAGATGTAAATATTGTAAATAGTAGATAAGTAATAGGTATTAGCTGCGAAAACAGAGGTTGGCAAGCGAGGCAATGCGAAAAAGTAGGGACATGCGAGCGAGGCGAGGCGAAGCGAGGAAGGCAAGGCGATACGAGCGTGCGGCTTAGAGATAAGGAATGGATGGATGTTAGTTCTTAAGGGTTAGTTCTAAGGAAATTCTGTAAAAAATGGATGTGTAAGCAAGTCAATTTTTTAAGGCCAGGAGGCTGAAAAATAAACGTTTATCTATCTATCTATATTATTATAAATTTACAACACTCATACAAACAATATCGCTTAAACATCTTCATTATTCTAACTAATAATATATAATTATAAACAATAGATTATTATTATATAACATTCATATTCAATAAATTATGACTATATAACATTCATATTCAATTGATTATAACTACATAACATTTATATTCGATAATAAAACAACAAGCTGAAATATCATATCCAATATCCAATTATTATTGTCAAAATCATATTATAAACAAACCCAACATTGTTAAGATAATTCGTGAAGAACGGATTTGTAACGAACAACGCAATGGACCAAGATGAGTTGTACGCATCAATTCTTCGCACAACAAACAGGCACACGTTAATCAAAAACACATAAATTAATTAACAAGCCAACCAGAAAATCTAGCTGCATTTTGTTTCCCATACGCTTACAAAATGCTGGTACCTATAGCACTTACATAGCACAGTAAACGAAAATAAGCGATACACATAAAAATCTCGCCTATCCAACACAAGAAATGGACACATAATAATCACAGGACCATAAATTAATCAGCGAAGCAACCATGAGAACTAGCCACATCTTCAATCCTATACACTTTCAAATGCTGGTACCTACAGCACATATACAGTACATTAAACTAAAATGAGCGGGCTACATAAAATTTGCAGAACTAACACAGCCATCAAACACACATTAATTGAAGAGCTATAAATTAATCAGCAAGTCAACCTTATGAACAGACCAGATTCTCAACCCCATACGTTTACAAAATGCTGGTACCTATACTACTCATCTACATGATTGACTACATGATCTTGACCTACTTATGCCTATGCAAGGGACACCAGAATCTTCGATACAAAAGCAAAAGATATCTCAATCAAGGTGACAGTTGTAGGAGGGTGAACCTCTGACAAAAAAGACACGCAAACCTTATGCCCCTCTACGCAATAGAATATCTCAGCCTTTGTCATCTAGGAAGGGATACCATATATTAGGTAACTGCCCCATTCTCCATATTTGGGCACATTACGATTCCTCATCGCTGATTGGCCACCCTATCAATTAACCCTTTGGACTAGGAAGGGATATAGTGCATCCTAGCTACTGCGACACTTTCCGTATATGGGCATACATAAAAATCTCGATGCCCATTGGATAATTAAATCCCTACCACTCATTTACACAATAAATCATCAACGATGATTGGAACTATGATGAATCCCTACTTCTAATACCACTCACCCCTACGGGAATCTTAGGAGGGATCTCATGAATAAATATAGCAGATTTGAAAGCAGGAAGTCAGTTTAGGGACTTTAACCAGTCTACTCAGTTTAGGAAGTTCATCCAGTCTACTTAGTTTAGACACTCCATCATTTATGAACCACACCCAGTACTACAATCAAATTCGTCGAGAACCTAAACTCCGGTCCTGAACACTCGGCCCTTTAACCTCTTCTTAATGTCTAACTTCTGTGCGGGACCGTCGGATCGAAATTCAATAGACCACCTGTAACAAAGGACAACGGAGGCCCAGATCCACTGACCTGGTCAGCGCAGCCTCCATTCTTCTACACTCGCCCCCTACGGGTCCCACACAGAGCTCCGACAAGAGGGTGAAACACGTCAACGACAAATAAGTAAGTAGTAAATTATCTCGCTTTCTCGTTTTCCTTTCTCTTACTCTATCTTTTGTTCAACTAGTCATCCCTGTTTAAGGTGGACTAAAACTAAACGAGAAGAGGCAAGTCAAAGCAAGAGCACTCCAGCGGAATTAATTTAAAATCAACTTTTTGTAATTCATCTCGGTGAAATTGCTACTGTTCGAATAAACTTCAATTAATTTATATTCAAATTCTATTAATTTATTTCTGTAGACAGTAGTTATCCTCATCCCAGTTTTTTGATTAATATCCCAGTTTTTTAATTAATATTAAAATCTAAAACGAGGAACCATAATTTATGTAATAAAATATAGGGTAAGTTATGTTAATTAAGACGTAACATACCTCGTATATTTTTGGTGTATCGGCCTTGGAAATTATAAACTACCAATACAGAAATAAATTAAATTTTTTTTCCTTTTCTCCTCTATTTTAACGAAAAATCAAGTTCAAATTTAAAAACAATTCAAAACTTTCCTCATCCATTACTTCCAAAATTTATCTGAAACAACCTACACAAAACTACCTATCCAGCCTGTGCTATGTAGCAGGGCATTATTTCCAAAAAATCCTCCTAAATCTACCTGTCAAAAAATACCTATCCTGCTTGTGCTTTGTAGGAGAGTATCCTGTCTGTGCTTTGTAGCAGGGCATTCTTTCCAAAAATCACCTATTTTTTCTATTAAAAAAAAAATTATGCCAACATTTGTTCCGTCTCTTTTACGTGTGGTTAAGAACTCTATTAAAAAATTGAGATATAAAAAACTTGACAATTAAAGAAAAAGCACTGGAACTCAAACTTCGAATTTCTTCTATTACTTGTCTATGATATTTATTTCTTTATGATATAAACCTGTCTATATTATTTCTTTCTCTTTGATATGAACCTGTCTATATTATTTCTCTGGTTCTAACCTGTCAATGATTTTTACTTGCCTATTATATTTACATGTATGTGTCCATATTTATCATTTATAAAACGTGTGTGAACACCTAACCCAAAAAGTGTCAAAGTATTCAAAAAATTAAGAAATGAAAAATTATAAATGTTCGCCCCAGGTTTAAACACAAACTTTGAAAAACGCGTTACAAGAAATCAAGCACAAAAAGACCCCGCGTTAGCAGAAATAGTAGAAAATACCCAAAATCTTCCCATACGAACAAGAAAATCTCTAAACTTTAATCATGAAATTTGAGCAAAACAAGACTCACCGATAGACCAAAGACTGAAAGATGATAGTGTAATTTATGCTTCAAACTCAAATTTCGACAAAACATTAGGAAACGATACCCTTCTAGATGAAACTTTAACAAATAGCAGAATAAACTTCAGAGCGAATTCCACTGTTGCAGATTCAGAAAAATCAGTAGAAAACCAAGAAACTTCCATAGAAAAATCAGTTAATTCATTTTCAAACTCTTTTTCAGATTCGCAAAAATCACAAGAAAAGCAAATAACACTTTTTTCAGAACAAATAAATTCAAATATCGAAATAAAAAACGTTGATAAGCAAATTAAAACTGAACATATTTTACCAGAAATAATAATAACAAACCCTAACGGAGACAATTTCGATTTATCAGACTCAGAATCTAAAATTAAAAATCACAGTATGAGTAAACTCCCTAACAACCAGCAAATCTCACTTCGAGATGCGCTCGAAGTCGTTGCCCTGTTCGACGGAACAAATAACGTCCCCTTTTCACATTTCATAGAATCATGTTTTGAAGCAAGATCGATGGTCCCTAACGCCGAAGCCGAAGCAAATCTAGTGAAACTACTTCGTTCTAAAATCTCGGGAGAAGCAAGAAAATACATTCATGGTCATACATTTTATTCAGTAGAAGAATTAGTAAATAAACTCAAAACGGTATGCGCTCCTACTAAAACAGTATATCAACTCCAAGGGGAACTCGGTAATATATATATGTGGGAAAATGAAAATGTAATATCTTATGCTTCGCGTAAAAAGAAATTACTCATAGAATAATTGACGCTGATAAAATGAACAATAAAGGAACAACCGAGAAATCTTTTCAAACTGAATTTAGAAAATTACGCGATGGATCATTTTATTAGAGGACTTAGACCAGAATTAGAAATGAGAATAGGAACAGCAGATTTATTTTCGCAACTTGCTACTAAAGCAATTGAAATTTAGAGAAGATTAGCGACTAACAAAGAAATAGGAAAAGAATCGCGACCTGTTCCTTATTCAGGAGAAACTTCTAAATCCAATAAAGTACACTTTACAAGAGGAGAAAATGCACAATGTCAATTTTGCGAAAAAACAGGTCATGTAGCATCAGTATGTTGTATTCTTGCAAGACAACTATCAAACCATGAAAATACTCAGTTTAATCGAACAAATAATTTTCAGACACAATTTCCTAATTATTATTCAAAATCTTACTTTAATAATAACAATAATCAAAGACAATTTTTTCCGAATAATTTCCAAAATCAAAGACAATTTTCTCCAAATAATTTTCAAAGACAATCATTTCCTAATAATTCTCTAAATCAAAGATAATCTTTTCCTGATTATCCTCAAAATCAAACTTATAATCGATTGAAAGCACAAAACAATTGGTCAAATGACAAACCCCGATATGAGCCGTGGGGAACTCAGAATAAATACAACCAAGATAGACCCCCGTGAAGAGAACAGGCACCTAGCCAACAATGGAATAGAAATTACTCTCGAAACGACCCGAAACACGTGAATAACTATTAGCCTAAACCTAATAAAATAATATGTCACTATTGCAAAGAACCGAATCATGTAATCAATGATTGCCGTAAAAGACAACATAATAATCAATATCAACAGCAACAACCGCAACAATTAAATCCTCCTCAACAAAGAAATTCGGAAAACTCCAATGCCCTTCCCAGACCGGTTGCTCAGAGGAAGGCCTAAAGAAAGAATTAAATGCATCGGATCCTAAATCTGAAAATATAGAGAAACAAAAAACAGTAAAAGTAAACTTAAGCGTCACTGATGCTATACCTCAAATAACGCTATGAGCAAACGGTTTGATCCCTGAGCCGGTACCCCTTGAAATTTTTCTATATACCTTTACCGAGGTTCTGGTGGTTCGGAACCCACCTTAAGCTGTAGGTCCCCCCATCATGCACTTGACTGCAACCCAGTCCGTGAATGATGGGGTAAAAACCAGGCTTTGTCCAATATGTCAGTGCACACGTTCTTATCAGGTCACTTGATTGCATTATAATAATGCGTCCGTGACTGATAATATATACCGGGACAACCCCGTGCATAATATCCAAACAAACAAAAAATCCAACTCTAGCCAAAAATGCCTTCGACTTATTGGACTATATATAATTTCCAATGAAGTACCATTAGAACACGACGGAGTCTTAGGAAGTGAATATTTTCGCAAAAACAATGTAAAAATAAATTATGCAGAAAATCAACTAGAAATCAATGAAAAACACTACCCTTTTGACTCCTCTGAAATAATCACAATTCCGCCTAGAACAATTTCTGACTTTTATATACAAGTTAGAAAAAAAGGATAAGGAAATAAGATACGCAATAATTAAAAATAGCAACGGTAAAGCATATTTAAAAATCGCTAATACTCGTGAAGAACCAGTAGTACTTGCATTTCCAAATGTAGAAATTCTCGACTTTGAAGAATTGACACCTGAAGATAACGAAGTTTTGATTACACAAAATCAAAATGAAAATAATAAACACCAAACAGTCGAACAAATCCTTAGCTGTTTTCTAAATTCGAATAAAAATGGAGATTATGTTCACAAAACCTTTAATATTGCAAATGAAGATAGAGTCAAGTCAATAAAAGAACTATCACGTCTTGAACATTTAAATAAAGAAGAATACGCACATGTAGAAAAACTCATCGAACAAAACGCAGACCGATTCCATATACCAGGAGAAATACTCGAAGGTACAAACGTATTACAACACAGCATTATAACCACGGACGAAATACCAGTTTTTACACGACCATACAGACTTCCCCATGTCCAAGAAGAAGAAATCCGAAATCAAGTCAAAGAATTAATTAAGACAAAAATAATGAAGCCATCGCAATCTCCATATAATACACCAGTATTTCCAGTCCCTAAGAAACCGGACTCCCACGGAAACATAAAATGGCGTATGGTTTTAGATTATCGCAAATTGAACGAAAAAACTATTAGTGATTCATATCCACTTCCAAACATTACAGAAATTTTATATCAATTAGGGAAAGCCCAATACTTTTCGGTATTTGAGTTAGCATGGGGATTCCATCAGATAAAAATGGACCCTAGAGATTCACACAAAACAGCCTTTTCAACTCCCTTCGGACACTATGAATTCGACCGCATGCCGTTTGGTTTGAAAAACGCCCCTGCCACCTTTCAACGCCTTATGGACTTAGTATTGACTGGCCTTCAAGGCACTGAACTTTTTGTCTACCTAGATGATATAGTTATTTATGCGGATGCATTGGAAGAACATGATAAAAAATTCACAGAATTAATAAATAGATTACGTAACGCAAATCTTAAATTACAACCTGACAAATGTGAATTTTTGCCTCCTGACGTAAAATGCCTCAGGCATATTATCGATAAAAACGGAGTAAGACCAGATCCTAAAAAAGTAGAAGCCGTCAAGAAATTTCCAGTCCCTAAAAACCCAAAAAATATCAAAGAATTCATAGGATTAGCAGGATATTATAGAAAATTTGTCGACGAATTTTCAAAAATCGCCGGACCTCTAAATAAATTATTGAAAAAAGACACACCATTTGTATGGACAGAATCCCAGCAAACTGCATTCGACACATTAAAAGAAAAATGATGTAACGCGCCTTTATTACAAAGACCAGATTTCTCGCAACCATTTGTACTAACGACAGATGCATCAGGATTTGCCGTTGGTGGAATTTTATCACAAGGAAAAATTGGCAAATATAAACCCATTGCTTACGCCTCTCGAAGTTCAAATAATAATGAAAGAAAGTATGACACTTATCAAAAAGAAGCCCTAGCAATTATATCACAAACCATTAGTTTGGTTTCAGAATTGCAAAGATCCTTGTTCTAGAGTAACAAGATGGAAACTAAAATTAGCCGAATATGACTTTCAAGTTGTCTATAAAGCAAGTAAACTGAATGTAAATGCAGACGCGTTATCAAGAAACCCCACAGATGTTAATGACGAAATAGAAGAAGAAGATATTAAAATAAAAGAAGAAGATATTCAAATAAAAGAGGAAGATATTAAAATAAAAGAAAAAGTGTCTCGAATAAAAGAAGAAAATATTAAAATAAAAGAAAAAGATACTCAAATAAAAGAAGAAGATACTAAAACGAAAGAAAAGGATATTAAAATAAAAGAAGAAGATATTAAAATGAATGAAAGAGATACTTAAATAAAAGAAGAAGATATTAAAATAAAAGAAAAGGATATTAAAATAGAAGAAGAAGATATTCAAATTAAAGAAAAAGTAACTCAAATACAAGAAGAAGATACTAAGATAAAAGAAAAAGATACTAAAATAATGAAAGTTAATCAAGAAGCATACTCTACGCGCTAAAAATCAAATTCAAAATCGAGTTCTAACAGAGACTCACAATCAATTTCAAAATCGAGTACTAACAAAGACTCAAAATCTAATTTTACTGATTCATGTTTAAACTCACAGTCCAGTTTCAATCCAAGTTCAAGTTCAAATTCTAATATGAAAATAAATAAATAAAACGATATTCTCACTGAAGAATTATTTAATCAAGTTAAAGAAAGAATTTATGTGTTACTAAATCAAATGGATCTCTCAAATCTAAATGAAATAAAAGAATCAAAATGCCACGCAATGGTAACAAGACGAAAATCAAGAAATCAAACTGAAGAAACTAAAAATCCAATTAATAAACAAGAAAACATTCAAGAAACCTTTGAAGAAGATAATAGCGAAGATAATTACGAAAAGGACTCTCAAGAAGAAATCATTATTGAGAAAAAACGAGGCAGACCACGCAAGGCTACACTAAAAACAAAAAACCTTATCCCTACTCTTGCAGCAAAAAAGAGAGGAAGACCAAGAAAAGAAATTATTACTAAATCAAAAAAGGACAATGAAGTAAAAACGGACGTTAATCCCGATTATATATCAGACAACTCAGACTCTGATCCAGATTATGATGAAAATATAAAGAAGAAAAAGAAATCCTGTAAGAAAAAGAAGAAATTGAGAATTCAAGAAGAAGAAGAAGATAGCAATGCAGAAAATCCTGATTATTTTTCCAGTTCCAGTGAATCAAGCAAAAATGAAAAATTAAGCGATCCTGAAGAAAATTTTTTAGAAAATTCAAACGATGAAAATTTCAATGAAAATTTGTTTAATTTAGATGAAATGAATCCTGATTTTAATGAAGATTTACCAGAAACAAATAACAATAAAGAAAAACATGACGGAGATTCAGCACAAAATCGTCCGCCCCCAGAGCCACCGCCGGATAAAGCAACCGTCGGAACGTCAACTAAACATCCAAACATAATAGACTGCCGCGATAAAATTACAATGAGAAAAGATAACTATGCATACTTTACTACAACGAATGGAGAACCCCGAGATAATGGATCAGAATTATTATTGAAACGCGAACAATTACCCAAGTTTGCAAACCTTCAGAAAGGTCTTGCGAAATAAAGTCATAAAGGAAAAAATTATCACATAGCCCTTCCTATCGAAGGAGAAAAAGAAAATCTTGCAGAAACACTAAATAGTATAAAGTTAACCATTTTTTCCTTGCATAATATAGCCAGCAAATTAAACTTAAAATCAATCAGTATAGCTAAAACTGGTTACGTAAATAATATACCATGGGAAGAAATCTTAACCCAACTTAAATCCGTATTTTCAGAATCAAATACAAAGATAATTATTTGTTCAGGAATCACACAATATGCCACAAAAGAACAGAAAAATGAAATTTTAGTAGAAGCTCATTCATCAGCATTAGGTGGTCACAAAGGAGTGACGAAAACATACAATAGAATACGACAACATTTTTTTTGGGAAAACATGAAAATAAACATACGAAATAGTTATTTGTGATACAAGTGTGTAAAATAGGTGATTGTGAGCGAAGCGAGTGCGAAAACGTAGACGAGTGCTTCGAACCGCCGGCGAATGATGCTATCATACGAGTTAACAATCACCTACGCGCACGTGATTCACACGCTATTTTTTGCAACGCCCGTCCGAAAAAGTTGTCAGGAGGTGGTAACGAAAAATACTAATTTTATATTGCATAGAGTGGAGTAAAGAAATTACAAAAAAAAATAATTCATGCTTTTTTGCCCCCCGGGAGGGGGGGGGGCTACAAAACCCTAAAAATAAAACTTCAATCATTAAAACATTTGTTCAAGTTAAATGTGAATTTATTTCAAGAAGATACCAACATCAGTGTTTAAAGTTACGTACCCAGCAAAAAAGAAAGAATTGATACGGATTGGGGCGAATTAACATTTTTGTAATGCGCGTGAATCCCGTTTTCTGATTCGTTCGAAAGCATTGAGATGCATTTAGATTAATTAAGACAGCGCGAATTAAATGCGTGTGAATTCGTATGAATGCGTGTTCGAGGTCAATCAGAAAAAAAATTAATAAAAAGTGCATGCGTCGAGACTTGAAACAGCGATCCCTCGCGTATCAGTCCAGAGTACCCGCCACTGAGCTACGAGACAATTTACTAAACATTTAAAATCAATTTTATATGCCCTGCACGTTGGTTTTCCTGTTACGGATTAAATTGTATGAATCAACACTTGCTGAAATTCGCCGTGACGCATTGGGGCGAATTCCAGGGTGTATTTTACTCTCACGAATTAATACTTTCTTTTTTGCTGGGTATGCCAGTGTCTAAAGTACCTCATCTCGAATGCGCGCATGCGCAGCTTTTTCACCAGTGTCTAAAGTAAGCCATCTTCAAACTGCACATGCGCGAAAAATTTTTCACGCACAGTCTGCTCAAATAAGGTACTTTATTCAAAATCAGACGATTTTTGCGTATTCCCGTCCTAATCTCGGAGCGGGAACTGCACGATTCTGGGTGGGGATTTTTCTCGTCCGCCGGACGGGAATACGCTGAAATCGACAACTTGCGCATGTCAAATGATGGCATTCCCTCTCCTTTTTCCCTGTGGCACGTGAAATATGGGGAGTCGATGTTTTTGGTACGGTGCGTAGTGCACAAACTCCCCAAATGGCGCATTATCAATGTGCCGCTGTATAATAAAACACTTGGAATATAATTGATGAACAATTTTTTTATTACATGCAAGATTTTTTTGGAATTTTTCTTCGTAATCATAACTGAATAAATTTTAAACTCTTATTATTAATTTGTATAAAAAAAAAAAAACATTTTTTATGTATACAGTTTAAATTTTCCCACAATTTTGACTCGAGCAACTAGCGCACCTACCGACGAATAGGTTCACCTGCTTTTGTAACCTCATAACAATCATTATTTTTATCATTCTTCATAAAGAATTGGTTTTTTTTTAAGTCGGGGGGCTCCGCCCCCCAAACCCCCCGACGCTTCTTCTGATCTTATTGTCAAAATTTTAGTGCATGTCACGTGGTAGGCCGATTTTGAATAAAATATCGTGTGTCATTCGACGGGAACCCTTTGACGGACTCGTCCGATGTTTCCTGTACTCGGCGGCAGGCGCGCCTGCTTATCGCCTCGCGCGCCTGCTTATCGCCTCGTACAGAAAACGTCGGCCTCGTCGCGTCAAAGATGTGGTTCCCGTCTCATGACACAATATACTATTAGGCACCATCTACATGCATGCAAACGTCAACTTTTGAGGTGGGTTTTGCAAAAATATATTCAACATTGTTTACAATGTCAACTTAAAAAATTGGTACGTGTCAAAAAAAAAATCCAATGGTCATAACTGACACCCCAGGAAACGCATTCGAGAAAATATTAATGGATATCGTAGGAAAATTACCAAAAACCGAAAAAGGAAATTAATATATTTTAACAATTCAAGATAACTTCACCAAATTTTGTGTAGCTTGTGCCCTTCCAAACCATCAAGGTAGCACAATAGCAGACCATACGGAGTATTAGAAATGCCAGGGAAAGGAAACGTCAAAATTCAAATAAAAAACTCCCCAAGAGTCGTACACATTAATCGACTTAAGCGTTCACTTATTGATTTACCAGAAACAAAGTCAAAATCTTCTAAAAAAGTGAAATAACTTCGATAAATAATTTTTTTTCTCAATCTTATTCTGAAATTTAACTAAAATGCTTTTCTATAAAATTGCAAATTCAACATCATATAAAATAATTAGAAATATTAATTTATTAAATTTGATTGAACAGCTAAAATTATTTATAAGATTTTCTTCATGAATTACAACTATCGAATTAGACATGTTGAATAATACTAATTCATGTCTGCATTTATTTTCCAGATTCCAGGCATCGAGAGGCAATATGTCTTGGCATACTTTATCGCTTTCCTAATGCTATGTTATTTATCCAACAGCAAAACCATTGAGATCTAATATCAGATTTTGAAAATATGATATGCTTTAATTTTTTATCATATCAAAGAAGTTCAATATCTTCCTTTAGTTTCTACGACGTCAATTCAAGAATACATTTGTCAGTATATCAATTAAAGTTAACCCCTTATAGAAGATCTATTAGCTTAAATTAAATTATTCTCCGAAAGCAAGACATTAGATTGACCAAATTACATTTTTTTCTCTCCAATCTATGATATCAAAAAATTATAACTATTTATGAAAAATATAGAAAAGCAATAGTTTTGTGCCTTAATTATAATCCATATTTCTGTTGTACTTCCCATGATCACTTCTGTCACAAAACTGATCTTTCTTTTCAAATCTCAAGTATACATATGAGATGAATACAGCAGATAATAGAACCACACCCCCATAACAGCATCTATTACAACCTCAGACGAAGACCCCTATTCCTAATCTTAATATATTCAACTCCTACATACCACTACTTCATACTATCTAGCATTTTAAACTGTTTAAACCCCCAACCTACATTCAGCTCTCTTTTCCTCTTTACCTCTCACTCAATGTCTTACTTACTTTCCTAGGATACATTCATACATCATGTATCCTAATGAAGTATTAATTGCAAGAACTTGTAACTTGCTCAAGATTTTTTTTCTTTAGAACATTTTTTTTCTCCTTGCTAATTTTTCTATTTTTTATTAGATATGAGAATTCACGTACTTGAATAAATGCGGGACTATGTAAGGTTGGAATCTTTTCTTTTCTTTCTGTACAGAAATTATTCCAACTCCTGAAAGCCCAAATATTGCGCACTCAGACTATATGGACGGCATTGATCCATAGCGCTATCTTAAAAGTAACAATTGTCTAGTTAATGCTTATTGTTCTCCACGAAGATCAAAATTATTTAGATTCATGTTAGAAAATAAAGCCATTATAAAAAAATAGCAACAATCATAATGCAAGAAATCAACTCTACTGCTTTGCGAAGATGCCAAACATAAAAAATTCTATTTTTTAACACAAAGCTCTATCAAATTTTGTAAAACTTGCTTCCTTCTAGTTACTTCAAATTGTAAAGCATTCCTCCGAGAATCAAATTCATGGCATTTCCTTGGTAAAATATCACAACTATAACAAAAATGTTATTCATGTATGAAATACTTATTAAATCCTAAAAGAAAATTATCTACATGTTATATTTATTTGCAAGTATCTGATCAAGAGGCACAAGAGTATATGCGAGACACCGAAATTGACACTGACATGTAAAATGAGCAAAAATGTTTTACAACAAATTCTTTTTCTTTAAATTATACAATACACTAATTCAATATTTTCGCTCATTTCACAATTAAACATGAAACAAGCGATCAAATACGACCTAATTTAAATATTTCTACTACTAAAGCATACCGAGATTTTCACGTATGATTATTATATTCCTACTATCTTAAAAATATTGTATGTTTCAGCAAAAATGGAACCAGCTAATCTAAGGATAAATCCAGCTGAATCGGTCAGCCCATTGCAAACGTTGAATGAAATTAGTAATGAATATAACTTTTCTAACCTAAATTATAAAGTCGTTACTTTACAACCAAAATCGACTCTCCAAGTATTTGTTATAACTTGCGAAATATCTAAAGGTCATACAACTTATGCAAAAACTAGCGAACCTTTTGTCTCAAAACAAACAGCGAAACACGATGCCGCAAGAAAGATTTTAAGATTGTTATCCAATATATACCTTCTTAGTAACGACCAATAACCTACAGATAACGATAACGAGCGAGAACCAGAAATACAATTTGGAAGAATTGAACTTTATAAATGGACTAATACCTGCAAAAGATGTTATCAAAGAGGGCATAGGGCAATAGATTTCCACGGCGTCAGAAGAAATCAGAATTATATAGACTAATTTCGTTCACGTAAAGTTCCTTTAACAAATATTACATAAGCATATAAGCATTACCCATTTAGAGTTATACGAAGAGATCCAAAATCAATTTAAAAAATAATAATAATAAGATGAACAATTAATCTTTTCCTCTTCCTAGAAAGCGTGCGTTCCTAGAATGTAAGATTCGCTACGAAGACAACCGAACCCAAAAGTTCAAATACACAAATTACAATGAACAAGTTTGATCATGGTCATTACATTCCCATGCTCAAACTTAAGGGGGGGGGGGTGGTGTCACATCCCGCGACTTTTATAATAATAATATATAATTATAAACAATAGATTATCATTACATAACATTCATATTCAATAGATTATGACTATATAACATTTATATTCAATTGATTATAACTACATAACATTTATATTCAATAATAAAACAACAAGCTGAAATATCATATCCAATTATTATTGTCAAAATCATATTATAAACAAACTCAACATTGTTAAGATCATTCGTGAAGAACGGATTTGTAATGAAAAACGCAATGGACCAAGATGAGTTGTACGCATCAATTTTTCGCACACCAAACAGGCACACGCTAATCAAAAACACATAAATTAATCAACAAGGCAACCAGAAAAGCTAGCTGCATTTTGTTTCCCATACGCTTACAAAATGCTGGTACCTATAGCACTTACATAGCACAGTAAACGAAAATAAACGATACACATAAAAATCTCGCCTATCCAACACAAGAAATGGACACATAATAATCAAAGGACCATAAATTAATCAGCGAAGCAACCATGAGAACTAGCCACATCTTCAATCCTATACAGCACATATACAGTACCTTAAACTAAAATGAGCGGGCTACATAAAATTTGCAGAACTAACACAGCCATCAAACACACATTAATTGAAGAGCTATAAATTAATCAGCAAGCCAACCTTATGAACAGACCAGATTCTCAACCCCATACGTTTACAAAATGCTGGTACCTATACTACTCATCTACATGATTGACTACATGATCTTGACCTACTTATGCCTATGCAAGGGACACCAGCATCTTCGATACAAAAGCAATTAATATCTCAATCAATGTGACAGTTGTAGGAGGGTGAACCTCTGAAAAAAAATACAGGCAAACCTTATGCCCCTCTACGCAATAGAATATCTCAGCCTTTGTCATCTAGGAAGGGATACCATATATTTGGTAACTGCCCCATTCTCCATATTTGGGCACATTACGATTCCTCATCGCTGATTGGCCATCCTATCAATTAACCCTTTGGACTGGGAAGGGATATAGTGCATCCTAGCTACTGCGACACTTTCCGTATATGGGCATACATACAAATCTCGATGCCCATTGGATAATTAAATCCCTGCCACTCATTTACACAATTAATTATCAACGATGATTGGAACCATGATGAATCTCTACTTCTAATACCACTCACCCCGACGGGAATCTTAGGAGGGATCTCATGAATAAATATAGCAGATTTGGAAGCAGGAATTCAGTTTAGGGACTTTAACCAGTCTACTCAGCTTAGGAAGTTCAACCAGTCTACTTAGTTTTGACACTCCATCATTCAAGAACCACACCCAGTACTACAATCAAATTCGTCGAGAACCTAAACTCCGGTCCTAAACACTTGAGCCGTCAACCTCTTCTTAAAGTCTAACTTCTTTGCGGGAGCGTCGGATCGACATTCAATAGAATACCTGTAACAAAGGACAACGGAGGTCCAGATCCACTGACCTGGTCAGCGCAGCCTCCATTCTTCTACACTCGCCCCCTACGGGTCCCACACAGAGCTTCGACAAGAGGGTGAAACACGTCAACGACAAATAAGTAAGTACTAAATTATCTCGCTTTCTTGTTTTTATTTCTCTCACTCTATCGTTTGTTTAATTAGTCATCCCTGTTTAAGGTGAACTAAAACTAAACGAGAAGAGGCAAGTCAAAGCAAGAGCACTCCAGCTGCATTCATTTGAAATCAACTTTTTGTACTTCATCTCGGTGAAATTGCTACTGTTCGAATAAACTTCAATTAATTTATATTCAAATTCTGTTAATTTATTTCTGTAGACAGTAGTTATCCTCATCCCAGTTCTTTAATTAATATTAAAATCTAAAACGAGGAACCATAATTTATTTAATAAAATATAAGGTAAGTTATATTAATTAAGACGTAACAGATGCATTAAAAACTTTTTCAAAATTGTACATTTTTTTACTTATTTAACACTTATTTATTACGCTGAAATTAATTCCCTGCAGCACCGATTCAAACTTTTCCGCCTATACTCACACTTTTGAAGGTTTTGTCTTATTTGGCACATTCGTGACCTGAAAACCACATATAAGTGACATGTGCAATATTCCAGTAACAATTTGACGATAAAAAGCGTTCCAATATCGATATATAAGATGATTTCAACGATTTCAATGATTTTACCGATTAGCGTGAAATTTCATGAAATCGGTCAGATGGCAGGGTCGGTCGGGTCAACTTCGGTCAGACCATATCCCTAGTTCTGCTTTCAAAATTGTATATCTAAATTTTTCAATTCTCTATCTTTCCAATTAAAAAAATCAAATGATCTAGAAATTTTATAAAGCTGAGGTAATTGATAAACTATTCTTTACATTTGATAGACCATTTTTCATGAAATGCTATTTGGCAAACATTCCAAATCGACGAGATTTAGCAGCAGTTCTCGGTTACGGCGGAAAACTGCCAAGTAACAATTTCTTTCACTTGTCACGCTTATCCTTGGCGTTTACGACAATTCGCTCTGAGCTCGCTCAGAGCTCGAAGAGGAGCTCAGCTTCTTTGTAGGATATAATCTGACGGCCATGCAGTCTCATAAATTTCATTGGTTTAACTCAGAGCGAGCTCAGAGGGAATCGTCGTAAACGCCACACGTCTTCTGACTGAAATACACCACACATATTCTTGCAGTGATGCCGTATAGAGGGAAGACAGGACGCCTGTGAAGTTGGCACTGAAAAAGACATTTTTTAGATGAATCCTAAGAAGAAATACCGAATGACCTCGAATACCTCGAAATACCGAGAATGACGCACAGGCTGGAAAATGGCAACGAACCGTCATATAATTGAATGTCGAGATCAACTCACGATACGAAAAGACAACTATTTCTATTTCTTTACAAGCAATTGAGACCCCCTAGATAATGGATCAAGGAGTTCATTTAAACGTGACGAATTACCCAAATTTATAGATATTTGCAAAGGAAGCGCAAAAGATTTTCGCCGTGGACAACAATATCATTCTTGATTACCTATCTAATCCGAATCTAAAGAAAGTATTTCTGAAACATAAAATAATATCAAATTAGGGATGAACTCTTTACACTCGATAGCAATAACTTTGAAATTACGAACAAATAGCATACAAAAAACATCTGAGGTTAATAATATTTAGTTGGAACATATTTTAAACGCATTTGATAGAGCCTTCTCAGAATTACCGATAAAAATGATAATATACACCGGTATCATTCAACATGCAAATAAAGAGCAACAAAATAAATTAATAGAAAGAGCCCATTCTTCAGCAATAGGTGGTCGCAAAGGCATGAAGAAAACTTATAACAGGATTCGGCAAAGTCATCATTGGTCTTCTGCATTTGATTCTCTTAATGTTCTTGCAAGTTCTTCCAGATCAGGAAAATGGTTCCTCACTACTCTTCTCAGACGATTGGCCAACAAATTTTGATCACATGTCGTACTGGCAGAATATTTGAAACAACTTGTTGATAAAAATGCTGAATGGGAGGATTGACTTGAATTAGATACTTTCTCATATAACACAAGCATTCATGAAAGAACACGCTGCACTCCATATGAATAAGTTTTTGGTAAATTATTCAACTAAATTAATAACACGTCTGCATGAAATTCGTGAAATGGCCACAGACAATTTAATCGAAGCCTTATAAAAATAAAAAGGTGCTATGAAAGAAAAATCGACCCAGGCCTAAAAAACTCAGTGATTGATATTAGATAGATAAACGTTTATTTTTCAGCTTGCTGGCCTTGAAAAATTGACTTGCTTAAACATCCATTTTTACAGAATTTTCTTAAAACTAATCCTTAAAAACTAACATCCATTCATTCCTTATCTCTGAGCCGCACGCTCTTATCGCCTTGCCTTCCTCGCTTCGCCTCGCTTCGCCTCGCTTGTATGTCCCTACTTTTTCACATTGCCTCGCTTGCCAACCTCTGTTTTCGCTATAATACCTACTACTTATCTACTATTTACAATATTTACATGTTACTTATATCTACTTTCTCTCCTATTTACAATCTTTCCGTCTCCATTCCTCTTCCTCCTTCCTTCTCTTCATCACCATCTTACCCAACACCCCCTTCACCCATGCTACTGCCCTTTTTTCCCCCTTTTCATGCAGCAATACCTCCATGCTTATCTCACTACTTTCCACCTCCACGCACTCCTCCAACCAGTGCTCCACTCTTGCATCCCCCTTTCCACATAGTTCACACATCCTCTTCTCCCGAGAGAGCCAGAACCTATTGAAACCCTCCATACACCCACACCTCATCCTCGCTATAAGCTCCTGACTTCCTTTCTCTCCTTTCTCACATAAATATTGCGCTCTTGCACTTGGCATAATCCACACATAGTTCCCGTTGAATCTTGACTCTCCTATTCTCTCCTCCCCTTCTGTCTTCTTTCTCCATGCCGTTTTGCTTAACCAAGTCATAAACCATCCTTCCTTCCGCGTGCATCCTTCTCACTTCATCCATCTGCAGTCCATTCATTCTAAAATACCTTTCCCTCTCAGCCTCAATCTTCCCACCCCCTTCCCTGTTCTCCTTCTCTCACCAACACTCCCCAACCAGCCCACTTCCCCCCTTTTCCAAAAATGTCTCCCCATATTTACACACCCGGCTCCCTGCTAGAATTCCTACACTCATTCTCCCCGTCCCCCTCCTGACAATATAATTAGGCGTGTTCCTTGCCAACCCCAGGGTCCACTTTACATACCTCTCCTGCATTCTATTTACCTCTTCACTTTCCTTCCACCCCCACACCTCTACCCATACAATAGCACACTCATCACTAGTGAATCAAACAATTTCATTCTCATTCCAAAATCATCTGCGAATATCTTCTTTCCCAACCCCCACACCTGCCTCATCACCACATTTGCTTCCCTCACTCTCTCTTTTATGTGACCATCCACTCCCCGATTCCTTCGAAACACGAAGCCCAGGTACACAAACTCTTTCACCTCCTGCACCTCCTTTCCCTTCCATTTCCACTCCCTTCCCTTATCCCTTATCCGTTACCCCTCCTTTTCTGAACACCATAACCTTGGACTTTTCCGCATTCAGCTCTAACCCCTTTTTATCCAGGTATCTTCTCAACCTCTTCATCATCTCCTTTAAGGCCTCCTCGCTGCTTGCCAGCAACACTATGTTATCTGCATACGCTAGTGACCAAATTCTAACCCCTCCTATCCTGACTCCTCCTACCACCCCGGCCTTCAGCTTACTTTCCATATCCGCAATTAAAATCGCAAAAAGCGTTGGGCGAAGTGGACACCCTTGCCTTAACCCCCTATCCACCCAGAATCCCTCCGAGATGCCCTCCCCTCCTCTTAGCTTGGCATTGTTCTCTTCATATATCTCTCTTACACTTTTAATTAGGCCTCTCTCTACTCCCCTATCCTCCATCGCCTCCCACAACCTCCCCCTATCCATCGACGGAAATGCGCCTTTGAAATCCACAAAAAACGCGTACACTCTCGTCCCTTTCGTCCCCAATTCTCTATCCGCCACGAGCTGCAGCACAGAAATATTGTCGATAGTACTCCTACCCACCCTAAATCCCGCCTGCGTCTCCGGCAATATTTTTTTCCCCCTCGACATCCTTCCGCAGTCTCTCTGCCACCAACATTGGGTATACTTTATACACCGTATAGATTAGCGTAATTCCTCTATAATTTTCCTGCTTATCTCTATCCCCTTTCTTTTGTAGTGGCATTATTAACCCTTCCATCCACCCTCCTGGGAATCCCTCGCCCCTCCATACTTTCTTCACTACCTCCTTCAGCCTCTCCCTAACCTCTTGTGTATTAAACAGCCATGCTTCGTTCTCTACCCCATCCAGCCCTACTGCTTTTGACCTTTTGAACTTTCTTATCTGCTTCTCTATCTCCTCGTCATCTAACTCCTCCATCTCTGCCTCCCCCGTTCTTCTACTTCCCCCCTCCGTCTTCCTTGAATCTGAGCCCTGGAAGTAAGAACGTGGTTAGTGTCAGGTGGTGAGAGGATTTACGGAATTCGTGTGGTAGGTGTGAGTGGAGTGTAAGGGTGGAAGCGGAAGAGGTGAGTAGGGTTGTGTGGGGTGAATTGGAAAGGGGTGTCTGAAAGGGCTGTGAGGAATTGAAAAAAAAAGGGAAATAAAGGGAAAATTGGGCGGCAATAGGGACAGCATTCTGCAGAGAAATCTGGCGGTTGCGGAGGGTACTGCATGGAGAGCTCCCAGTTACCGGCGGAAGAGTGGGAGGTGGGGAGTGAGAGTACTGGTAGTGACGGTGACGGGGAGAAAATTTCCCACGTGCCACGATGGCCAACAGCGCGTGGCTCAGTGTCGTTAGGGAGTGGGAGAAAGCGGGACGGTGGGAATGAAGGGAGAGAGAAGGTGAGAGAGAGAAAGTCGAGCGCAAGTGACGGGGAGGATCTCTTGAAGAGGAAGAGAGACAGCCAAGAGAGTCCGGACAAAAGCGTGGTAGAGAATCCGTTTAAAAAAAGCGGGACAACTAGTAGGGCACCCCCCCCCCCCAGAAATGGAGGGAAATGTGGAGAAGGAGGCTCTCGGTATGCTGATAGGCGAGATCAGGGGGCTGAGGGACGAGGTAAGGGGGACTTAAGAGCAGATGGGAGGCATGAGGGAGGATTTGAGAATTAGAGATGAGAAATGGGAAAAGGAGATGAAAGCAATGAGGGAGAGAGTAGAGGGGTTAGAGAGGAAAAGGAAAGAAAAAGATGTTAAAATAAAGCAAATGGAAGAGGAAATTAGGGTGTGGAAGGAATGAACGGAAAGAAAGCTTGAGAATATGGAGGGCAGGATGGAAATGGAACGAGGAGACGGAGATGGGGGGAGCGAGATTAAATTTATTTGGCAGAGGGTAGAAAATATAATAGAAGAGAAAGTAGGAGAGCGTAGGAGTGAGAAGGTGGAGAGGGCGGATAGGGAAAGGTTAAGGGCAATGGAGTTGAGAATGGAGAGAAAAGAGAAGGCAGACAGGAAGAATAATATTGTGGTAAGAGGGTTGAAGCTAAAGAGCGGGAAAGAAAGAGAGGGTGTGGAAGCGCTGCTACAGAGCATAGGGTGGGTTAATGGCAGGGTAGGGAAAGTTAAGTTGGAGGGGAGAAAGGACAAGGAAGCGGCGGTTGTGGAGATGGAGAGCTGGGAAGAAAAGTTGGAAATAATTAGAAATAAGAAGAGGATAAAGGATGAGGGAGTTTGCATCGATCACGATTTAACGAGAAAGGAAAGAGATGCGCAGAGAATGCTGAACGACAGGGCTAGAAGGGAGAGGAGTGAAGGTAGATCGGCGAAGGTAGGATATCGGAAAATAAAAATAAACGAGAAAATGTGGGTGTGGGATGAGGAGGAAGAGGTGTTGAAGGAAGTGCAGGAGAATTTGTTTCGTAGGCAGCAGGGGTGGGGGCAATGCAGGATAGAGGAGAAGTGAAGGTGTTGTATTGGGACGTAGCAGGGATAAGGAAGAAGGATGAGGAGTTACTGAGGTATATACAAGAATTTGATGTTGTGGGACTGGTAGAGACGTGGGTAGAAAGAAAGGAATGGGACAGAATAGAGCCACAGCTGCCAAGGGGGTATAAGTGGAGACTCCAGGAGGCGGTCAGAGTGAAGAAAAAAGAAAGGGCTAGTGGGGGAATTATAACGGGGGTTAGAGATGGATTAGAGGAAGAAGTTCATGGAGAGAAAGAGAGGGAGGGAGTGTAAATGAGGGAAGTAAAAATAGGAGGGAGAGCGTGTAAGTTTGTGACAGTGTACAATAAGGATGGGATGGAAAGAATTAAAGAAAGGGTGGAAGAATTGCTAGGCGAAAGAGAGGAGGGTATGTTGGTACTGGGTGGGGATTTTATTGCGAGGATGGGAAGGGAAGGGGGACTTTACAGGGAAGGGGAGAGCTTCGGAAGAAATTCGAAGGATAAGATAATAAATAAGGAGGGGGAGATTATAAGGGACGTGATGGAGGATAGAGGGTGGGCAGTGGCGAATGGTATGGCAAATGGGGACGAAGAGGGAGAATACACATATGTAAGTAAGCTGGGGGTATCGGTGATAGATTATGTGGTAATGAATATGCAAGGATGGGAGGAGACGGAAAAATTCGCAGTAGAGGGGAGGGTGGAATCAGACCATCAGCCACTCAGTCTGTGGATAAGAGTTGAGGGTGGCGGAAGACAAGGCGGGGAAGAAGTTTCGATAAGGGAGAGGGTGACCTGGACGAGGGAGGCGATAGAGAAGTATCAGGAGCAGCTAGGAAATGTACGCTTTGGAGGGGAGTAGGTGGAAGAGATATGGGAGGATGTGAAAGAGAAGGTGAAAGGGTGTGTGCAAAAGAAGGTATTTAGAATGAAGAAGAAAGGAATGGTGAAGCCGTGGTGGGATAGGGAATGTAAAAAGATGAAAAGGAAGGTGAAGAGGAAGTATAAGAAGTGGAAAGAGGGTAACGCAAGCAGGGAGAAGTACGTAGAAACGAGGAAGGGGTTTAGATCGATGTGTAAGAAGAAAGAACAGGAAAAGGAGAAATATCTGGAAGAGGAGTTAGCAAATGTTAACACAGAGGGGGACATCTGGAAGACAATAAATAGGTTTAGGAAGCGTAGGGTGGGGGTCAGTGAGAAGATAGGCAGTGATTAATATTGTGTACCCTATAAAGTTTTAAAACTATCAGGAAAAGGCAAGGTCAAAATCGAAGCGAAAATTAAGTCGAAAGTATTTCATATTAATCGACTCAAACGCGTTCGATTAAATACAGAGGACTAAGAGATCATTTGTCTACAATATTTTATAACGCTTCTTTTTTTAATCAAAGACAAAATTGGGCGGTCTTTTTAAATAGCGGACAAAGAATCCTAATCGAAGAAATTAAACTAAATGAACAGATTATTTTGAGACAACTTCTCGAGAAAAACAATTTAAGTAATTAATATAAGTGAGATTTTTGGGCGCCAGTCCTTTCCTGTGACAAAGATAAATCAATTCAGCAAAAGTAAGGGACAAAAACATAAAGATATAGGGAATCTACATTCCAAAAGGGAGATAGGGAAACTCACCGAACGTTAAACGTTTCAGGACAAAAGAAGATTGTGCTTAAATAAGGGAACCCCACAAACCTTAGCCAAAATGATACACGTTATTCCAAACGAGCAATAATCAAAAACAAAGAAAAGAGGTAAGGATAGTAAGGTATGATAAAAAAAGCAAAAAATGAACCAAAAATAATGGGATAAAATCAGGGTCGACTGAAAATTAACTAGCTCAGTTTGCACTTAAATAATGGTAACTCTCAGGTCATTTAAAAAAGGTCTGTATACTTCTGGGAATATAAGTTTTTCCAAATTTTTTGTAACGAGCAGAGTTAATAGCTTTAACAAGGCGTATTCAGTAGTGAATTGTGCATGACCTTGGCGATGATCTTCAACGACATTTCGAGGTCAATTTTGTTTTCGATTGGAAACCCCCTTTCAAGGTTACAATTTACCTATATATGAGCTGGGTACATATTTTAACGTCGAATTTCCCGCAAAATCGATTGCTGATGCAAAAAAGGGGTTTCCATTGAAAGAAAAAGTTGACCTTGAAAAAACCGTGAAGTTGAAACCTCGTTAAAAGCTACTTCAAGAATGGCCTTGACCTAACTGAAAAATATCTTGTCTGAGAAAATATTCAGCCATCCCGGAACTTTTGTTACACCCGGTATATATATTCGGATTCGGTTTCGATTTCTCTCAAATCAAACCGTAGGGCCTATGACAAAGCCACGTAACGCGTCCTCGGGTTGCATATAGGTTGCGCATATTCCGCCACTTGGGCGCTAATGGCGACCGCTTGCACAATATGCAACTATACCCCACTCGTTACACAATGTACTATTTTTTCTTTGCTGAGACGGTCTTTGTCCTGAATCTCTTCTTCCTGTGTTCCAGGTTCAAATCTCTGCAATTCTGGTAGCTTGATTTTATTTTATAATTGAATATTAACTCCACAAGCGGTAATCGTTTGACCGTTGATCTATTTTGTCTCTTGAACTCGCCATTCGCTTGAGGCCAAAGTGGAGTAAAATACCTGTGGCTAGCCCCGATGATGGTCAAAACTGATTAAATCCGGCGTCGATAAATGACTTCCCATTATCGGTGGTTGAGGTGGGTTTGTGCTTGCACATTCATGACATAACTTGCACTAAAACTCTGCGTCCTTATCTATAGTTTTTCACCAATACTTTGTCCGCAGCGGCTGCTTGATTTCTGCTATTCAAATGTGAACATCGTGAGAAAGTGGCAGTGCTCACTCTAACGCTACTATCACTGCTTCCCTTAAACTGTCTTCTAATTAAAAAGCTGCAATCGATGAAAATAAAGTAATAACTGTTGTATTTTTTTTTAACACTCCAAAGCGTTTGAGCTGGAAAACGATGACCTCTTGATTCAAATATTGAAGCAATTAAAAATCTCTAACAGAACCATTAATTGTTTCAAATCTTACTTGAGCAATCATGTGACTTTTTCGCTTTTTTAACCTGCTGTAAGCATCACTTTTATGCTGATAATCGTAAAATCTATCTTTCTGGGCCAATGAGTAACCTTAGGGATCTACTTTAAATGGTCCGGGAATGGCCCGTCTGCAGGATGGCATGAAAGCACTCGCGTATATGTATGTCTACAATAATTTAAAATTTACAAATAAGACCGCCCAGCAGACAGTGTCAAAATTCTCAATTTATATAAGGTTTTTATATATTTTTATGCTTAAACGATAACCAGCTTTGCCTATTGTCCTCTAATTTGATATCTTCTAATGAGGGTGTCGACGAACAGTCGAAACGTCAAAAGTTATACTGAGAATCTCTCAGTTTTAAACTAATTATATTACATGCTAACCAGTTATCAACACGTTTCTACTTATTTACATCTTTAACTCTAGATGTCAATAACATCTACAAATGGCTAGTCTCAAATATTATGAAACTTAATCCACTGAAAAAATGTGCGATGCTAGTTGGTACCTCCACTTAGCATCCCTCTAAAGTATTGGACTCCCTCCCCACTTGAATTTTAACGAGATTTCCATTCAATTGATGTCCGCTGAAAAAAAACACTTTTTTGCAACACATGCATGAAAATGGCCCCATTCCGTGTCCACAAAGCGTAAGGAAAATTCCAGATTCATCTACTGTGAGAGTAGCGTGCGGGAATATTCCCGCTCTGAATCATTTACGAGCGCATGTCTTGAGTTAGTTCGGGAATGAATATTCACACGGCGTGTGGCGCTATCACGCGGCGTAGCCGGACAACTCAACTGACCACATTTGTTTTCATGAAGCTCATAACAAGCTGTCAGACATGCGACCAGTCTATATGAATACTGAATTAGAAAAAAAGTTGCCGGGTACTCTGCCAAAAATCCGAGCTGCAGCTGAAGCAGCTGCCGAAAAACTGTTGCCTCCTAATTCATTGGAGAAATATAACTCTGTTCATAATATGTTTATAACCTGGTGCCAAACAAGTGAAATAACCTCTGTAACAGAAAACGTACTCCTTGCATATTTTGACGAACTCTCGAAAACTCTAGCACCCTCAACACTGTGGGCACGTTACTCAATGTTGAAAAGCACATTGAATGTAAAGCAAAAAATCGATATTGATTCGTATCAATAACTAACTGCTCTTTTAAAAAGAAGATCTGATGGATATCAGAGTAAGAAATCCTCAAAATTCAAATTTCAATTTTCTCTAGAAAAATTAAATTTAGATTTTTTCTGCGACACAGCAGTATTCCGTTTTGTTATTCGAAGTACTAATTACAGTGGTTAGAACTTGTACTTTCCTCTTACACAGAAAGTATTAAATTTTATACATTTGGAGGTAAAAATTCTTGCTTAACGTCTGTAACTTAACAAATGCACACAAACATGTGCTGGAAGACATTCCACTTCCCGCACTTGTAACACAATGTACTATTGGTTTTTTAGCCAACGTCTTAGAATAATTTACTTAATTATTTTCTTGGCCATTTGTCACAATGGCTACAATATGTATTCAATATTTGCCACACTTAGTCCGCGGTTTTGAAAAATCGCGAAACCTTATAATTTCCTCCGTGTTCTCTCAAGCTGCAAGGATATCCGGGTTTTAAACAAGCTCGCGAAACTCAATAACTCCTTTCGAATACTCCTAAGCTGCAAGGATGCCCGGGTTGAAGAAGGTCGCGAAGCTTAATAACACCTTCCGGGTCCTCCCAAGCTGCGAGGATACCCGGGTTCTGAAAAATCGCGAAACATAATGACTCCTTCCTCAAACACCGAATTAAATCAATTCTGCTGGGTCCTTCCCAGTTTCGATGGGCTCCGGGTTTTCATTCATACACGCAGGATTTCTTCAAATTCCAAAATCCTATATATCGTTGGGCGAATAGCTGACCAACATCGCCGACCCATAGATGAACAGCATGCTCACCCGCAAAGATACGTCCAGATACCTCGAGTCTGGGACTGCTGATCAGGTTAAGGTGAAACGGTAACCTCCTCCGATCAGTTTTGCAGAACCACTCACAAAATAATGCATAAATTGAAATTTCGTTTTTTGCATTGTAAAAAGTAGACCGACGACGATGGTTGGCTTCTCTTGAAAATAAAAATTGTTTCAAATTTTTTATTTTATCAACAAAACCTTAGATTATCTCATTCTAACCATTTTTGATCCTCAAAACAGGAGAAGTCCACCATTCAGGAACTAATAATGAACATGATATGAGTAAAAAAATTGATTTATTCATGTATTTAAACGAAAATTTGCAGAAACTAAAGCAAAATGAAGCAAGAAAAATTCTGCGAAAAACCGGTTTTTTAGTTCCTGGATTTACCGACAGTGTTCACTATGGGTGTATTCTTGTTTCGTGGATCGTATATATAATTATTTGTTTGGGCACTACACACCTCATCTCTGGCACTACTTTAGCGACATAAAGCTTATGCTTATGATTGTATGCTTGAAAAGCTATAGACAACATTTTCAAATATATTAAACAATACTCAGTTCCTTACATCGGGAAAACATTGAAAAATAATAAAAACCTAGTTTTTCGAAATATAGTCGATCAATTTGTGCAGGCTTCTGGAAAAAACAGTTTCTTTTATGCGAAAATACTCGAAGAATAATGCGGAAATCGCACTTTTGTTTATAAATTGTTAAATATTATACCCATTTTTAAGGCGGACTTCTCTTGAAGATAAATTATATGTAATACCGCACATTTTAGAGAGAAAAAATGTGAGTGATTTTTCAACAATTGACATTTTTTAGATGGCAGTTGCTCTTAGTGGGACCCTGCGGTGGTTGTTTAACTGTTTTTTAAAATTATATATAGTTAAAAGTCTGTCATAAGGACAACCGCAGGATTTCACCGGGAGCGGGTGCTAATTAAAATTGCACCCGCTCCCAGCGAAATAGCGGAAAAATTTCAGCTGTAACCACGTCTCACGACCGTGAGATGGGCGGTGACAGTCTGCGCGAATTCAATACAATGATCGGGCAGAAAGTCTCGTGCACCATGAGGACACGGAGCGACCCAAGGACGACCGCCTCCTGCATTTTCCCCACAAGTGTCTCAGCATTTTGTTGACACGCAGGGATGCTTTTCAGGCTATTAACAAGTGTGACGTTTCTGTCAGCTGGTGCCGAAAATTTGATAACGAACAAGGTTCGTTTCTCGCAGTCAAGAAGAACTATGTCAGGTCTCGAGTGCGCAACAGAAACAATTGTCGAGAATATGAAGTTCCAGTATATACGGCACTTCTCATTTTCGACAATTGACTCTATTTCCCTAGGAGCATGAGTTGGACAACTAGATAGTATGTGTCCTAGATGCTCGGGGTATGCATGACACGATCTGCAGCTATCATCGGGAATATCTTGGCTCAAAATGTGGCGACGGTATGCTAGAGGGGAAATGACCCCGTTTTGACATGCCAAAATGAAACCATCAGTGCCCGACTTCAATCCGGATGATTTAAGGAAAACATACGTTAGCTCATACGACATCGACTGATCCTCCACATTTCTGTGGAAGATGCCGTGCATCGTCTAGTCCAGGAGCTGTTCGCGGAAGTTTTTCTCCTGCGCTTTCTCAACCCGGGCCTTCAGGAATGAGTAACGCTCCTTTTCTGACTTCTTTGTGTTTCCTGACCATTGTAAGAAGAGGGTCTTCTCCATTTGCGACTATATGTGCTGTACCCATGGAAATCCTATTGTGAAGACATTCAAGATTCAATATTCCATGACCACATTAATGGCGTTAGATGTAAAGTCGTGGAACAGAAGACTAAAGGTGCATGCTTTTGTTCATGTGCATAACCTTTCGGGACCTGATATCGACTGATCTGAGCTCGTCCTTCGTCCACGGAACTACTCCAAATAAATAGAGTACTACTGGGATGACAAGCATGTTCGTTGCAGATACTTTGTTCCTCGCCGATAGTTCGGAAGACCATATGTCTCTCTCCAGCGCAAAGGTTTCGTATAGCGCTTCCGTCAACGAGCTCAGGATCTTCGGGGATGCCTTTAAGTTTTCCTTTCTTCAAATTAACCTAAGCGCATTTCTCTAACCCGAACTCCATTCAAATCTCTCGAGTGTACTTTTTGACAATTTTTAGAGCTAGATGTAACTTCTCTTGATTTCTAGCATAGATCTTAAGATCATCCATGTAAAATACATGAGTGACCTCATGCTTTCAGTTTCCAGGTTTTCCGCAGAGGTACCCTTCGGTATGGCGAAGTGCGAGAGGTAGTGGCAATAATGTGAGGCAAAAGAGGAGAGGGCTCATGGTATTGCCCTGAAACACACCTCTCTGAAAGGTGACACTGTTAGTAATCACACGATATTTTCCAGATAAGATGGTAAATCTGGTTTTCCAAAGCGGCATTAATCTCTCTATGCATCTCACGATGTGTGGATGAACCTTTAAGCTTTCCAACAGACAGATGATAAGTCTATGGGAGGTTGAATCAAATGCTTTTCGGTAATCTATCCAGGCCATCGATAGAGATCGTTGATAGGATGCTGCATCTTTACAGACACATCTATCGATGAGCAGGTTCTCCCGACATCCTGCTACGCCTTTCTTCGAGCCACGTTGTTCATACATCTCTCGCCACACAGGTTCAATTGTCCGAAGAATCCTATCATTTAATATGGCTGTGAAGATCTTATACAGTGTGTTCAGACAAGTTATTGGCCTGTAATTCTTAGGGTCAGCTAAGTTGCCCGTCTTCGGCAGAAGCACTGTGCGCACTTTCAGCAACCACACCAAAATAGGCTCTTCCGACTTTGGATATGAGGTGACAATTCAGGCCAGATGCTGGTGTGTTGAAGGAAACTTCTTCAACCAGAAGGTCTTGATATCATTTGGTCTCTTAATATGTTTTTCACATCCTCGGTAGTGATGGGTTGGCATTCCTCCTCACGTGTTATGAGGGCATTGCACAGCTCCTTGAAGCTATTTATGTTCTTTGAGCCTTCTTCAAGTGGATGTTGGACTTTGTAGACTTCTCTCCAGAATATTTCGACCTCACCTGGTTTGAGCGGATGGACGACAGTAATTCGAGGGTCTTGGAAGACTTTAGATGAGTCAGATGAAAACTGTTGATTTTCTCAGACCCACCTTTCTCTCCGCACTAGACTTCTCCTAGCGTTAGATAGTACTCGTATTCTTTCAACAATTGATAGTCCAGAGGTCGGATTCTTCGGAAAAATCTCCACGAAGCTCATCATCCAATTCAGTCAGATCTTTGGGCTTAGGAGAAACCTCTATTGGATGCCAGTTCGTGGTTGGTCTCAGTGTTGATTCTCTTTCTCTGCACCCGGCTTGTTCTGGCTGCGGTAGAGTAGGCGCTCCGCTCACATAAGCCCTTATTCGGAGTTGTCCGGCATGGTTACGCAGACGCTGATGCAAGAAGTGCGAGAGCTCTGGGCGTTTCTCACAGAGCATGCAGTCGTGCCATGTAACCTTCTTGTTCAGGGACCCTACTGATATCGTAGCACTCTAGCAGGCCGCCATTAAGTCAATCCATCCGCTTAAAAGTATCAAGATTCCACCGGTCAGTCGAATTGACTCCGTCTTGATTGGCACCCCCAACTTTGGGGTAGTCGGCATGGTTGTCCGACACATTGTCGGGAGCCCTGAGCGTTCGAATGTTTTGAACCGCACTTACTACAACTATGTTTGGTTTTGTCATTGTTGTTCTCACGAGCAGCTAGGGAAAAGGGTTCGTCCATCCTGGTAGAGCCCCGCATGCAAGGATAAGGCTGTATACTCTGAGAGGTCGCCCGGTATCCAAGAATCACCGTTTGAGACACCTCACTCAGGTGCCATTCAGCTTTCGGCACGGTTCTTATGCCTTCGCTTAGGGGTTATTCCTTCGGGACCATCCCTGGACAATTGTCCGCGACTGCTTATTAATTGTTATAACCATATTCAGCAGAAACCCTTGGTACAGGGACCCTATATCTGCAACCCGAGGACGCGTTCGGTTGCTTTGTCATAGGCCCTTCGATTCGATTCCCAAGGAACAAAAACCAAAACAAACCAACAAATATAACATAACCTGATATAACAATAACAAACCAATATATATATACAGTCGGATATATATACAGTCGGAAAGCTTATGAAATTCCACGTCTAGTGATACCCTAAAAATATTATTTCGACTTTCCTAAAATAATACAGCACGTAAGAAGTTTAAAAAAAATCAAGATTTTCTCAAATTTTCTACCTCAACTTGAACTTTTAGCACGACGGTAGTGTATATACGATATATTACTTATTTATATAATAATTGATGACAATCCTTATTTTATCCTCTCAAGAAATGAGTGATTAGAAATAATGATCAATTTGTTCGATCCCAATAATTGTAAGGATATGGAATTTAAACTATTGAGCTGTCAGCTATCGGTAATTGTACAAGTAAAATATCCCTTTTTCTAGGGCGCAAAAACCTGATAATACAATTATCCTTAGCTGACTTGGAGAGTTGATTTATACATCATAGGACTCAGGGGTTGTCGTTAATTATTAAATACAAATTTAATTAACATTCAAATTTCCGGTATAGCAATAGTGCACACTGCACGTATCCTGCAGAAATGATTATTCTTAAACATTTTTCAATCAACATTTTGTAGTCACGTAAACCACGTCTGGTTTTTATTCCCACAGTTGCTAAGCAAAGTCCAAGTGCAACATCTGCAATAAACCCCACTAAATTCTATGTTCAATTAGGCCATAAGGCTGATCACAGCCCAGTCTCGCCAGCAGTCGTTTCTTACCTTGCTAGGTAAGAAGCCCAATTGGAATAGAGAACACTCGATGTTTCCTCGCTCCGTCCGCTATTCCTCACACGTGTCGCGCCGTGCATTGTCGCCCTGAAGGCTTAGTTCTGAAGAGGGAAATCCGGCAAGGGAGGGTTTCTGGGACGTTAAGTAACAAAAACGCGTTGAAGTAGAAGGCCGATATCGGAGACTGTGTGCCATCCTTCTGCATGTGGCTAACTACTCAACCAGCCAAAAACCGCTTTATGCAAACGGCTTAGGAGGGAGGATTCGAAGGAATGGATCAAAATGGTGAAAACCTGTGGGCCGACCATCGCGACGCGGTGTGTCGGGAGTGACAGGCGAAATGTGGAGTGTAGAGTGTTCCGCGTTCCAGTTCAAGAGTCGCATTACCCTAAGGGTAACCACCGGGTTAGAGTATTTATTATTCTCTTTCAATGATTATCCTGTGTTCCTAATGTTTGCTCTCCTCTATAAACTCTCTCTCTCTCTCCTGTTGTGTCCGTCCCCCAAGGGAAAACATAAGGGTCTAGCTCAAGAAAAACGAAGAATTGTAGGGAATTTCACTTATGATTTTCCATTTGAGTTAATGAAAAAATCTGTTCATCTAAATGTTGTAAGGGCAAAAGAGTATTTTTAAACGGCTTATATTTGAAATAAATCTCAACGTATTTTCTACTGATTTAAATAACAAGTCTTCAAGATTCATTTACATCCTTTGATAGCCGACGAAAATCATGGCAGCAAATGCACCTCTTCGGAGGCAAGATTCAGCTATCCCACAATGAAAATTAAACAATTAAGGTTCACCCTTAATTGATTGTCTGGGTTCCTCCGGCATACCGTATCAACCCAACTACCCTTCTTGGTATGCAACAGACAGTTGGTGGCAGCGGTGGGATTCTGAATCCTGCCATTGCTAGCCAGTTTTTGGATTCTTTGGGGGGATTTTGAATCCTGTCATTGCTTGCCAGTTTTTGAAATTGGGAACGCTTTAGCAAGATTAGTAATTTTATTTGTAAAATAAGATCAAAGGCAATTGTTCGGTTATTACATCCCCTCAGAATTAACTAAATTAACCTGAAATGCAGTTAGATTAAAAAAGCCTAACGGCCAGTCGAAACCTCCCCTAAGGTTCAAGATGCAAGCCTAATGGCCAGCACTTGAGTGTTTTCAAGTAGTTTATTCATTTTTGAATTAATTAGAAAAATTAATTCAACTCATTGATTATTCACTGTGAGGGTGCTCCTGATTTCATTTCTCTTATATGAAATTAGGAACAAATCTCAAGTTGAGATAATCCGCTAATTTAAAGTCATTAAATTCGGAATGCAAGGAGGATAGACAAGCCTAACGGCCAGTTGAAACCTCCCCTAAGGTTAATAAACTAATATATAGAATTCCTGGAAATAAAACAAGAATTCAACGATAAAATTTGGACACTCACCACAAAATGCTACTATTGCAATTCCTAAAAAACAAAATAAAAAAGTTTGTTTCTTTGGACAAAAATAAAAAAGAGCAATGAAATTTCAGGAAAGATTCAGATCTCAGGTATACCTGTTTTCATTTTCTTGCCTTGATAAGGGTGTTGTGTGAGCATCAAAACGTTGGAAAATACTTTGCATGCTTTTTTATTGTGATTTGATAATAATAAAAATGAAAAAGACGAAAGAAATAAAAAAGAGAAGGAAGGGGATTTGGCTGGTTGCCTTCTCATTTTTCTTTCCTCTTTTTTATTTTTGTCCAAAGAAACAAATTTTTTTATTTTGTTTTTTAGAAATTGCAATAGGAGTATTTTGTGGTGGTTGCCCAAATTGTATCGTTAAATTCTTGTTTTATTTTCAGGAATTCTATATATTGACTTGATTATTGGACGTTAAATGAAATTTTGAATTTGATTTTAGTCTGATTCAGAATTCTTGAATTTCAAGTTAATAAACTAGTTTTGCACGAATTTGAACAAGTAAGTCAACCCTCCGGAGAAACGGTTAACATCCCAGTAAACATCCGCTTTGTATATCCACCGCCTCAGAGAGAAGAGGACATCTTCACGGAGATCGAGTGTCCTAACGAATTCAATTGCTTATTTAACACTCTATTGAACAACGCCCAACAAAAATTGGATCAACAAAAGAACGAAAAGTCGAGATTCTCATAAGTTCTCGCTTCTCGGGTGCTCAATAGGAAGCAGAACTATCATTTACCACGCGTTTCCAGAATCGATAATTTGATGGTTTGATCTACAATTTCTATTAGAACAAAAAAAAATAAATGAGAAATTAATGAACAAAAATAATAATAATAATAATAATTCCCTACAGAAAGGAGAAAAAGGAAGGGACTACCAACTATAATGATAATAATTGATAGTCCACAACTCACCCAATCGCGTCTGAGCCTTCGTGTTTTCCTTCCTTTAAAAAGGCGAAGCAGGATTTTTGACTAATTGAATTTATTATTCAAAAATCTTTGGCAACTCTCTCGCGCTACCCTGAGCAGGCAACGCAGCGTTTTGAGTTCTTCCCTAACGACCACAAGAAGAGGAAAGCGTGCGAATAAATGTAACAAATCTAATGCAAAGATCATCTCAGCTATTTCTATTATTTTCAACAATTTGACTGAACCATACAGAAAATCGATCCCTACACTCACTGTAAAACCGACGGTTCGACCTCCTGTTGAACCAATCCGAGAAATTGAAGCAGGTTCCAATAATATCGAAGTATTTTTTATTGATTTACCTTTGGAAGAGGCATTACAGCAAATAAGAACGGCGCGTGATCAGGAAATCCGAATCGTTAACGTACAATCAATAAACGATTGGAACGACTCGGACACCGACACGATCATAGCCCATTCGAAGCGAATAACGAATTAAACATAAAGGTGATATCATTAGAGTAGATATCTGAGAGATTAATTTCTACAATAACACCGGAAGTTCTGCCAATTTGGTGAATGAGCTAAAGATAGCAGAATTATTCCCTAACGAACAATTTCAAAGTTAGGAGATATCAGAAAAAAAAAACAAAAAATAAAGGATAATTTTTCTTTGAAGGCAATTGAATTCGTGGGACACCATTCGAATTCAGAATGAGAATGCGAGAGAGAAGATAGCTTAATAGAGATGGATTTCCGCATTTCAAGAATTAGCGGCATAATTCCAGTAAATGTATTTTAATTTGAGGTGGACGTATTTGGGGTTGAGCGATTTTTGGTCACGCAAACTGGAACGGTCTCCTCAGGGTGAATTACACCCTGCATTGCGAGCAAACAAGAGCTTATTGGCATCACTACGCGCTAAAAATCACAACATATCACTGTGTGTTAAATATGTGTATTGTTATTTGAACTACCTGTTTTAACGACGAAGTTATTCCGGGGCGGTGAATCCTTCTTAACCGGATTGCACTAACCCCAATCTTTGTTTGTAATTATCCATATTTCGATAAAAGAGTCGAATAACCAAGATCAGAATATTAATCGCGTTGGTAGAATCTACCCTTAAAGTCAAAATATGACAGATTCGGACAATAAACGTGACAGAAACAACGGTGAACAAACAAACCCTCCTGTAAATAATAACACTACGCTTGCTGGATTGACCTCCAATATAACCCCGGCAAACACGCGCCCCTTTCGTTCGATGGATATGAGTGCTGCAATGGCCACGGCCCTGGAGGGCATGAACCTACATTAGTCAGCTTATTATTTACCCACCATTGATGGAAAATCACCCCCATTAAAGGAATTCCTTCAGGATGTTGCTAATGGGTCGGTATATATCTCCGACTCGACCGAACCTGCGTTTATCAAGATAGTGTTGAGCAAGTTAAAGGGAAAAGTGCGTGAATGTGTCCGTAACAAACAATTTAATCGATTAACGGAGCTCGTATCTCATCTGAAAAAACGGTTCGCCCCAACTGAAAAAGTACCAATGGTACTTCGAGGCCATAGTCAACCTCCGGATGAAACAAACGGAGAGAGTGAGTGACTATTACGACCGTAACTTAGGTCTTCTTAGTGGAGCGCAACACTCTCTGGAAGAAAAATACACCGTCAGGGATGATAACACGGTTGTGTTGATGAAACATGTAAAGGACTGCGCTCGAGATGTAAACATACGAGAACTTCCCTCTGAAATGTCCACCTTCGTTGACACTCGAAATCCGAAGGACAGTCGTGAGGCGTATGAGCATGCTTTACACGTCGAGGAACGCCAAAGGTATGCCGAGAAGGCGAGGGCCGCATTAGCGTCGACGTATCCCTCTTGTATCTCACTCAATATCCTTACTCACCAGGATATCCTCCTTACTACGGTTATCCGTTCCCACTGAAGTATCCGCCCCATGTACCTCATGTACCAAGACCAAACATGAATCCTCAATGGCCAGAATCACACCGCCCCGGTGGGTCGAGTCCTGTCTCCCCAAAACCGCAGGCTTTAAATAACTCCCCGACTCATCGTTCGGACGCCATGTTGAGTCCCAGGCTAAAAGAGCGTATCAAGACTGTCCGAATTTAGGAGGACCTCAAATAATCTTCCGAGCAGGGTACCACAAGGAAAATTCCCCAGTCGTCCGATTAACGGCTCCGGAATTCCGAAAAAGAACAGCTTCCCTTTTGGTAGACCCAGGATCTGATGTAAATTTATTAAAGCTCCTAGCACTGAATCCAGACATAACCGTAGGTGACGAATCCATTGATGTATCTGGCATAACAAAGGAGTTAACGGAGACTCATGGAACAGTAATGGTTACCATACTGGATACAGGTGTTGAGTTTCACGTAGTGCCAAACCATTTTCCTATCTCCGCGGACGGAATTCTTGGTCGGCCATACCTCCACCAAGAGCAGGCACAGCTTTCCTTTAGACATAATACCTCAGTTGTTATTGCAGAACCTATCACCCCAATATTATTGGTAGATTCTGAATCCCAACAAGCGCACAAACTTTTGAGACCGGAAATAAAACCATTCTCGCAGATTTTGAAGCTTGACGCCCGCATAAAGCAACCAGTAGCAATTGGTGTATATAACCAGGACTTAGCTGAAGGATACCTGCCACGCATAGATGCTCCCGATGGTGTTTATATCGGCGAGTGAATAGTAACAAATCAAGATGGGGTATGCTATGCCTACGGATGCAATACCAACAAGGAAAATGTAGAATTTTTCCTACCACCACAGGAGCTTATTCCCTTGGAATATTGTGAATTTCCAGTGAAGGATACCGAAGATTTGGAATCATGCTACGAAGAGAACGATGCCCTTGACGAAACATCAGTTCTGAGAGAAGAATTGGTCTTCAAGAGTCTTCATGTATCTCATCTAAACGGGCCAGAACGAGATGTTGTCCGAGGATGAGTCAGGGATTATCCTTACATATTTCATGTGAATAGCGAAGTTCTATCGTTAACAAACAAGGTACAGCACAGGATCCCCATGACAAGCGACGTCATCATTTCTAAGACACAATATCGTCATGCACCTGAGGCCCAGGAGCAGTTTGCAATTCAGATAGAAAAAAAATTCAAGAGTGGTATAATATCACCATCCAAGTCACCCTAAGCTCGCCAGTCATGACTATTCCGAAGAAGACGGACGCTTCTGGGGAGTAGAAATGTAGACTAGTGATAGATCATAGGGCATTGAATGCTAAGGTAATAGGGGATGCATACCCATCACCTAACATAACAGATATCCTTGACAAACATGAGAATTCCCATGGACATCGTGCTTCACTCATAAACTCTGGAAGAGCATGATAAGGCAGCAAGAAAATTATTTGAGAGGTTTCGAGAAGCTAACTTGAAGCTCCAACCCGACAAATGCAATCTTCTACGTCCTGCAGTTGCCTATTTAGGTGACATTATCGGACGCGACGGCGTGAAGCCTAACCCGGCGAAGATAAAGGCGATAAAGTAGATTCCCCAACCAAGAACGGAACGCACCCCCGACAGTTGCTTGGATTATCAGCAAGAGTTTTCAAATATTGCGCAACTATCTATGCGAGGAACAAGTTCTGCGGTACCCTGACTTCACGAGGTAATTCAAAATGACTACCGATGCTTTAGAGTTTGCCGTTGGGGCCGTACTAACCCAAGAGTACGATAAAATGTACTATTTAAAATAATAATAATTTAATATAAAATGTGTATTTCTCTTAAATAATGACCAACGTGGAGCAACGGTTTGAAACCACGGAGAAGGAGTGCTTGGCCATGCTACACTCAGTCACTAACTTCCGACCATATTTGTACGGAAGGGAGTTCATCCTGGCCTGTGACCTTGAACCGGTCCACTGGATTACGTATGCTGAAAATCCAGGTCTAAGACTGTTTTGCTGGAGGCACCGTGTCAAAGATTACCAATACATCTTTGAGTACAAAAAGGGAAACCTCAACCGAGGAGTGGAAGCCCTATGGGGAAAACTGGTAGGACTAGAAGACCACCTCCTCCGGAGCAGGCGTGAACAGACTGATGAGAAGGTAGTAAAAACACGAGCACAGTCACCCAGTGACAATAAAGCCAAGTGTGACTGCACAAACACAGATACGATTAACCCTTCCAGCAATCCAACCCAGGACAAGGAAGAGGAGATGATTCAGTGACAAGGTATTATCCCCATCTTGTACTGAGCTTTACCGTTGAAATCAACGACAAACAAAAGAAAGGTACAAGAGAGCACCGCAACTACAGTCCCCCGTTTAAAGCCTAACCCAGGCCGCGTCACACGATCGCAAGTTACACAAGTTCCTTGTTCGACTAACAAGGAGTTAGCCACCCCTTCGAAATCAACAAACCAAAGACGGGTTCGCACTCAAACCACCGCCTCATGCAGACAGTGCTTAGTAATGTCTCAGGAAAACCTAATTTAGTAAAATCTGTTTCCAACCGCAACCCAAGTATATCGGGTACCGGGGTTAAGACAAAGCAGTTTCAAAAAGGTATTCCAGGTCCTCGCTTCATCGGAAGGAGAAGACAGCACGAAAATTGGAACCAGTTCCTAAGAGCGCAACACCCTATTCACCAAATCCTTGGAATATTTCTGAGCCCGCCCAAGGAAGGCAGACGAAAAACGCTGCAGAAATGCAGGCAGCCACGGATGCTGCGAAAAAGGCTAGTGCAAATGGGATTACAAAATTAGGCATTTTTGCTGACTCCAAACTTCTCATCGACAGTTATACCCAGTGGCTCCCTATCTGGGAGGCCAATGGATGGAAAACTGCCGATGGAAAACCTGTTGTGAGCCAAGCTGAGTTCGAAGAGTTACGTCAAGTTTTAGCACCGTTAGACGTAACTTGGAATCATGTCCCAAGCCACCAAGGTATCGAAGACAATGAAGCAGTGGATCAACTCGCCCGGGCAGGGATCAAGAAAGATAATAAGGTTATCATTGAGCACCCTGAAAGCAGCTCATTCCAAAAGGACAGAGTAGAGGAATCAACGGGGCGATTTTCTATGACCATTGTCGATGTCAGTCCTAACTGTACCAGTAGTGACGAAGATAACGATGACAATGATGGGGAATCCAACTTCGATACACGATCCCACGAACCTCGATTGTCCCAAATTTGTGCCACTGTGCAAATTTCGATAGAGAAATTTGATTAATCCCTCAATGATCATCAGTCCTATTTTTGGGATAAATAAGGTTTGAATCAACCTTCTGCTTTTGACCCCGTGCAGAAAGATATTACTGCGGTCTCTGAAGGCGAAGAAGATCAAGATCTCTTGTTATGTTTGCAAAACATGGGCCCCTGTACAGAAACAGATGATCCACTCCCTGAGAGAGTAAACAAGTCCTTAAGATAAGTTCAGGAACACCTTAATCAAAGAGCGAACACGGAAAATAAGGGCGCACCCACTGCACTTGAGGATCAATTCAAATCTACGTCTGAAAGCAAACAACGAAAACGTAGCGTGCGGTTTAAGGATGTCCCTGAAACTATAGTAGTAGTGCTTTATTTGTTTAAGAATCATCTGATTCAGACAAATAGGTTACAGTTCAATTCTGGAACTGTTATTCTAATAAATAAAAACAAAAACTAAAATTAAGGTTGATGGTAAACATTACCCCAGAGGATGTAAGCCGTACTTGCAACGAAAGCAAATAAAAAAAAACTTGAAGTATATAATTAATTGAAATACTCATTCGTAAAATTTACTAACAAACATAATCATTTTTTTGATAGAATCATATTTAGGGTTATCTATCACATTCAGCCAGGCATTCCTTATCTCACGCATATCCCTACTTTCGCTTATACATGAAAATCTTACAGTATTAAAAAATTGACATTCTACTAAAAGGTGGTACACAGGTTCTGTATTAAAAAAATTCTCACGACAGTAGATACAACAACCTTTAACTCATACTGTAGGTTTTATTCTTGATGATAAGTCTAGTTATGAAATAATTTATTAACCTTAATTGCGCTATAATTCTGATAAAACTGAGTGGTGGTCTTAGCAAGGTTAAATATCTCTGAGGTCCTTCTCGCAAGGTTAATTGAGGATAAAGTATTGAAGCAGAGGACGAGTGGGCTCTCTGTAAATCTTCTAGATATAATATTTTATCATATTTTTGTAGAGAGGCAAGAGAAAGTAATTCCCAATCGTCCTCTATTCCAATCTTTTTAAATATTCTTCTAACCTGGCGGGCCCAGTTGTATTTCTCTGGGGTTAACAAATCTTCTTTTAATCTATCCAGTTCTCGACTTGCATGTTGGTGGCGGGATTGAGAACGTGGTTAGTGTCAGGTGGAGAGAGGATTTACGGAATTTGTGTGGTAGGTGTGAGTGGAGTGTAAGGGTGGAAGCGGAAGAGGTGAGTAGGGTTGTGTGGGGTGAATTGGGGAGATAAAAAGAAATATTAAGCGTAGGTGTGAGGTGGGATTTAAGCAAATTGAGAAAGTGAGATTAGGTTAGCAAGGAATCGGGGAAATTTGTGGTCAGTAGTCTTGGGACTTCTAGGGTCAAGGGTGGAGCTTGAAAATTTGGGGGGATGTTAAGTGAGGGAAAGGGGTGTCTGCGAGGGCTGTGAGGAATTGAAAAAAAAGGAAATAAAGGGAAAATTTGGCGGCAATAGGGACAGCATTCTGCCGAGACATCTAGCGGTTGCGGAGGGTACTGCATGGACAGGTACCAGTTACCGGCGGAAGAGCGGGAGGTAGGCAGTGAGAGTACTGGTAGTGACGTTGACGGGGAGAAAATTTCCCACGTGCCACGACGGCCAACAGCGCGTGGCTCAAAGTCTAGTGACGCGTCAGGGAGTGGGAGAAAGCGGAATGGTGGGAACAAAGGAAGAGAGAAGGTGAGGGAGAGAATGTCGAGCGCAAGTGACGGGGAGGATCTCTTGAAGAGGAAGAGAGACAGCCAAGAGAGTCCGGACAAAAGCGTGGTGGAGAGTCCGTTTGGAGAAAGCGGGAGAACTGGTAGGACACCCCCCCCCCCCCCTAAAAAAATGGAGGAAAATGTGGAGAAGGAGGCTCCCGGTATGCTGATAGGCGAGATCAGGGGGCTGAGGGACGAGGTAAGGGGGACTAATGAGCAGATGGAAGGCATGAGGGAGGATTTGAGAATAAGAGATGAGAAATGGGAAAAGGAGATGAAAGAGATGAGGGAGAGAGTAGAGGGGTTAGAGAGGAAAAGAAAAGAAAAAGATGTTAAAATAAAGCAGATGGAAGAGGAAATTAGGGTGTGGAAGGAAAGAACGGAAAGAAGGCTTGAGAATATGGAGGGCAGGACGGAAATGGAAGGAGGAGATGGAGGTGGGGGGAGCGAGAATTGAAGGTATTTTGGAGAGGGTAGAAAATATGATAGAAGAGAAAGTAGAAGAGCGCAGGAGTGAGAAGGAGGAGAGGGCGGATAGGGAAAGGTTAAGGGCAATGGAGTTGAGAATGGAGAGAAAAGAGAAGGCAGACATGAGGAATAATATTGTGGTAAAAGGGTTGAAGCTAAAGAGCGGGAAAGAAAGAAAGGGTGTGGAAGCGCTGCTACAGAGCATAGGGTGGGTTAAAGGCAGGGTAGGGAAAGTTAAGTTGGAGGGGAGAAAGGACAAGGAAGTGGCGGTTGTGGAGATGGAGAGTTGGGAAGAAAAGTTGGGGGTAATGAGAAATAAAAATAGGATAAAGGATAAGGGAGTTTTCATCGATCACGATTTAACGAGAAAGGAAAGAGATGCACAGAGAATGCTGAACGACAGGGCTAGAAGGAAGAGGAGTGAAGGGAGATCGGCGAAGGCAGGATATCGGAAAATAAAAATAAACGAGAAAATGTGGGTGTGGGATGAGGAGAAAGAGGTGTTGAAGGAAGTGCAGGGGAATTTGTTTCGTAGGCAGTAGGGGGGTGGGGTAATGCAGGATAGAGGAGTAGTGAGGGTGTTGTATTGGAACGTAGCAAGGATAAGGAAGAAGGATTAGAAATTCCTGAGGTATATACAAGAATTTGATGTTGTAGGACTGGTAGAGACGTGGGTAGAAAGAAAGGAATGGGACAGAATAGAGCCACAGCTGCCAAGGGTGTGTAAGTGGAGACTCCAGGAGGTGGTCAGAGTGAAGAAAAGAGGAAGGGCTAGTGGGGGATTATAACGGGGGTTAGAGATGGATTAGAGGAAGAAGTACATGGAGAGGAAGAGAGGGAGGGAGTGCAAATGAGGGAAGAAAAAATAGGAGGGATAGCGTGTAAGTTTGTGACAGTGTACAATAAGGATGGGATGGAAAGAATTAAAGAAAGGGTGGAAGAATTGCTAGGCGAAAGAGAGGAGGGTATGTTGGTACTATGTGGTAATGAATATGCAAGGATGGGAGAAGACGGAAAAATTCGCATTAGAGGGGAGGACGGAATCAGACCATCAACCATTAAGTCTGTGGATAAGAGGTGAGGGTGGAGGAAGACAAGGCGGGGAAGAAGTCTCGATAGGGGAGAGGGTAACCTGGACCAGGGAGGCGATAGAGAGGTATCAGGAGCAGCTAGGAAATGTACGCTTTGGAGGGGAGTCGGTGGAAGAGATATGGGAGGATCTGAAAGATAAGCTGAAAGGGTGTGTGCAAAAGAAGGTATTTAGAAAGAAGAAGAAAGGAACGGTGAAGCCGTGGTGGGATAGGGAATGTAAAAAGATGAAAAGGAAGGTGAAGAGGAAGTACAAGAAGTGGAAAGAGGGTAATGCGAGAAGGGAGGTGTACGTAGAAACGAGGAAGGGGTTTAGATTGATGTGTAAGAAGAAAGAACAGGAAAAGGAGAAAGATCTGGAAGAGGAGTTAGCAAATGATAAGACAGATAGGGACGCCTGGAAGATAATAAATAGGTTCAGGAAGCGTATGGTGGGCGTCAGTTAGAAGATAGGCAGTGAGGAGTGGAGGAAATTTTTCAAAGAATCTTTCCAGGGCTCAGATTGAAAGAAGACGGAGGGGGGAAGTAGAAGAACGGGGAAGGCAGAGATGGAGGAGTTGAATGACAAGGAGATAGAGAAGCAGATGAGGAAGTTGAAAAGGTCAAAAGCAGCAGGGCTGGATTGGGTAGAGAACGAAGCATGGCTGTTTAGTACACAAGAGGTTAGGGAGAGGCTGAAGGAGGTAATGAAGAAAGTATGGAGGGGCCAGGGATTTCCAGGAGGGTGGAGGGAAGGGTTAATAGTACCACTGTAAAAGAAAGGGTATGGAGCTAGCCATGAAAATTATAGAGGGATTACGCTAATGAATAAGGCGTATAAAGTATACGCGATGGTGGTGGCAGAGAGACTGCGGAAGGATGTCGAGGGGAAAGGAATATTACCGGAGACGCAGGCGGGACTTAGGGCGGGTAGGAGTACTATCGACAATATTTACGTGCTGCAGCACGTGGTAGATAGAGAATTAGCGAAGAAGGGGACGAGAGTATACGCGTTTTTTGTGGATCTCAAAGGCGCGTTTCCGTCGGTGAATAGGGGGAGGTTGTAGGAGGCGATGGAGGATAGGGGAGTAGAGAAAGGCCTAATTGAAAGGGTGAGAGAGATATATGAAGAGTCCAAAGACAAGGTAAGAGGATGGGAGAGGATTTCGGAGGGATTCTGGATGAATAGGGGGTTAAGGCAAGGGTATCCACTTAGCTCAACGCTTTTTGCGATTTTAATTGCGGATATGGAAAGTAAGCTGGAGGCAAGGGGGGTAGGAGGAGTCAGGATAGGAGGGGTTAGAATTTGGTCACTAGCTTATGCAGATAACATAGTGTTGCTGGCAAGCAGCGAGGAGGCCTTAAAGGAGATGATGAAGAGGTTGAGGAGATACATGGATAAAAAGGGGTCAGAGCTAAATGCGGAAAAGTCCAAGGTTATGGTGTTCAGAAAAGGAGGGGAAACGGATAAGGGTTAAGGGAAGGGAGTGGAAGTGGAAGGGAAAGGAGGTGCAGGAGGTGAAAGAGTTTGTGTACCTGGGCTTCGTGTTTCGAAGGAATGGGGGAGTGGATGGTCACATAAAAGAGAGAGTGAGGGAAGCAAATGTGGTGATGAGGCAGGTGTGGGGGTTGGTAAAGAAGATATTCGCAGATGATTTTGGAAGGAGAATGAAATTGTTTGATTCACTAGTGACGAGTGTGCTATTGTATGGGTAGAGGTGTGGGGGTGGAAGGAAAGTGAAGAGGTGAATAGAATGCAGGAGAGGTATGTAAAGTGGACCCTGGGGTTGGCAAGGAACACGCCTAATTATATTGTCAGGAGGGAGACGGGGAGAATGAGTGTAGGAATTCTAGCAGGGAGCCGGGCGTGTGAATATGGGGAGAAATTTTTGGAAGAGGGGGGAAGTAGGCTGGTTAGGGAGTGTTGGTGGGAGAAGGAGAACAGGATGCACGCGGAAGGAAGGATGGTTTATGACTTGGTTAAGCAAAACGGCATGGAGAGAGATGACAGAAGGGTAGGAGAGAATAAGAGAGTCAAGATTCAACGGGAACTATGTGTGGATTATGCCAAGTGCAAGAGCGCAATATTTATGTGAGAAAGGAGAGAAAGAAAGTCAGGAGCTTATAGCGAGAATGAGGTGTGGGTGCATGGAGGGTTTCAATAGGTTCTGGCTCTCGCGGGAGAAGAGGATGTGTGAACTGTGTGGAAAGGGGGATGCAAGAGTGGAGCACTGGTTGGAGGAGTGCGTTGAGGTGGAAAGAAGTGAGATAAGCATGAAGGTATTGTTGCATGAAAAGTGGGAAAAAAGGACAGTAGCATGGGTGAAGGGAGTGTTCGGTAAGGTGGAGATGAAGAGAAGGAAGGAGGAAGAGGAATGGAGACGGAAAGATTGTAAATAGGAGAGAAAGCAGATATAAGTAACATATAAATATTGTAAATAGTAGATAAGTAGTAGGTATTAGAGTAGAAACAGAGGTTGGCAAGCGAGGCAAGGCGAAAAAGTAGGGTCATGCGAGCGAGGCGAAGCGAGGAAAGCAAGGCGATAAGAGCGGGCGGCTTAGATATAAGGAATGGATGGATGTTAGTTTTTAAGGGTTATTTTTAAGAAACTTCTGTAAAAAATGGATGTGTGAGCAAGTCAATTTTATAAGGCCAACAGGCTGAAAAATAAACGTTTATCTATCTATCTATCCAGTTCTCTTAACCTTAAATAACATCTGTTCGGGTATCGATCGTCGGACATATTGAGAATTTTCTCCATCCAATTGATAATTGACCCAAAAACTCTAACTGCAAGTTGGGATGTTCCTATTTCTAATCTAATAGCACATCCAGCAGTATTTTGTGGAACATGCAGGATTCTCTTATAAAAAGTGGTTTGAACTTTTTCTATAAAATCTAAATACCTGAGACTCCATATATGCGCACCATACATTAAAATTCTGGATACAAGACTATCGATAAGTCGAACAATAGGGTATCATAAGTTAAGTTTCAATCTGTAAATCAGAGAAGTCGTTGATCCTACAGCGAGGTTAGATTTACGAACGGCTTCATTTTTTGCCCTGACGAAAAGTGCAGTGCGGGTGAATGGGGTGCCTAGGTAGATATAGCTTTTAACAATATCAATCTCGGAGGTTGCGTACATAAAAGGTGGGTATTTTTTCTCATGGCCATGGCCTCCCTTTCTGTAGATCACTATTTTTGTTTTTTCTATGTTGACTTCGAGCTCATTTATCCTACAGTAATCTAATAATCCTTCAAGAATCTTACGCATCCCAACCAGGGAGTCCGCAAAGAAAGCCAAATCGTCGGCGTGAGCTAAGAGCAATATTTCCAACAAATGGTCTATTGATACACCTCTGATACCTCTGGCATACATGAATTCTTGTAAATCAGCAATTAAAAATGTAATCATTGTTGGACTTAGAACTTCCCCCTGCATGACTCCTTTCGTTACATCTACCGACTCAGTGACGCCCTTATATCCCTTGATTGCAATATTAGCTTTAGAGGAGAAATCTATTACCAATCTAATAAATTTTGACCCACAACTTTTCGAGATTAATTTGTCCCATAAGATATTATGACTAACTGAGAGAAAGGCTGCTTTGAAATCAGCACAGAGTACAAAAAGTTTGCCTCCGTTCAATCTCAGGCGATTTTGAATCATTGCGTTAAGGGTAAAGATCTGATCTGTGCAACCTCTCCCCCTCCTGAAACCTGCCTGCCACTCTGGAAGGAGTTGCATGCCTTCAGCCCAAGCTGTCAATCTTTTGGAAAGAATCTGCGCAAATATCTTTGTAACACAGTTAACTAAGGCAATAGGACGGTAGTTAGCAGGATCAGTGACATCCCCTTTCTTGTGTATCATTCTAAGAAATGTTTGAGACCACGATATTGGGACCTTTTCTTCATCAATTATTTTATTAAATAACGAGTTTAAGTGAAGGATCAGTTTGCCGGGTAAATTATCAATCGATATTAAGTAAGAATTCGGATCACGGACTGCGTAGAGAGATTTCAAGTACTGTTCCCATGTGTTTGAGTCTATATCGTCTTCATACGAAGGTTTAAAATTATAGCTATTTAATATCTTCCAGAATTGTTTGGAATCGATTGAATTCGCGAGAGATCCTAATAAGGAGTATTTATAATCTTCCTTCTTGGAATCTCATAATTTTTAATGTACTTTTTTACAGTTTGTATAAATCGACACAACCTCAGGATTGAATTTTTGTTCCTTTGAAAGGTCATCTATCGATAACATTGCAGAGTTAATATTTGGAGGGTACTGGATAATTTCTTTAAATTTATCAGCAAAGTCATTATTCCACTTAAAAAAAGGGGTGCTCGAATAGTTTTCGTAATTTAAAGTCGAGTGATCTAGTAACTTCAAAGCTATAGGGAAATGATCGGATCGAGTTGGAACTCTCAGCACTTGGAAATCCTCGATTGACTGAATTCCCAAGCTATTAGACCAGGCAAAATCAATAATTGAAGAACGTTTTTCTCTTTGGAATGTACATTGAGCTGTGCAGTCGCTTTTAGTTCTCCCATTCAGGACAAGAAACCCATTTTTTTCAAAACTTTCTACCACCTTTTTTCCCCTTTTGTCTAGATCAGCCGCCAGACTTGTTCTTGCGTCATACAAATTTAAATTGTTACAGAGAGTTTCCTCCTCTGATTGATTCATTTCGCCAATTTTACCGTTAAAATCCTCTCCCACAATTATCGAGTATTCCAGATATTTCAATGACAGGTCAAAGATTATTTCGTTTATATTGAACAGAAACTTTTCTAAATTAGAATTAGGGCTAGAGTATGTTGATCCAATCACTATATTAGAACGATTACCTTCGAGTTTAACAAAAATGTAATCTTCTGATGTACATATCGTTTCCATTTTATATTTGTTTGCGTTATTGATGATCAGTAGACCTCCCTTTGCTCTTCCTTTTGAGGATTCTCTGGTAGCCGTACTGTAGACAACTTGACGATCGATATTACGTTGAGGATACGTGATTTAAGGTGAAGAAGTAAGCCATTTCTCACTCACATATATGATGTCATCTGTAGTGGTATAGTTATATATATATATCGTCTAGATTATTAAATCCTCTTGCATTCCAAAATATAATTCGAGATGCTCATATTGTTGGAGAATCGTTTATGAACTTGGGATCGATTTGGAGTTTTCTCTTCCTGGTGTTTCCTTTAAAAAAGGTTTGATCAAATTTCCTTTTTGAGTGTGTTTGATTCTTTTATTGGAATTTTTACTGGAAGAATCTGATTTTGCAGGGCGACCTCTTGCCCTTTTCCTGCTAGCAGTAGAGCTTAAAGAAGATGTTCAGATTTATCCACCAGACTGATAAACATCCTCACACTTCTCTACCACAATTTTCGCGGCTGAGGATAGATCTAAATACTTATTTTCCATGAATAGTCGGGTTCCTTTGATTGTTGAGGACTTTCCAAGACTATTCAGCTCTTGTTGATAATCTCGAAGCTTCTTGCGTATTTCTCTTTGTTCATAAGTGAAGTCATTTGAGAAAGATACATTTAAAGAACGCAGATTATTAGCATTCTTGAAAATTTCATCTTTATATCTCAAGTTCGCAAATGTAACAAGAACAGGTCTTGTTCCCTCTTTCCTTCCAATTCTAATAACCTTTTCAAAACACTTATTAGGAATAATAATTTTAGCTTCCTTGAAAATCTTGTCAACCATGTCAAAAAGATTCTTGTTGTTAGTCGAATCATCATTCACATTGTAGAGAAAAATATTCCTCGATCTTTCTTTAATATCTAAAAATTCAAGATTTTTCTCAAGAAAATTAATTTTTTCTTCGAATGTTTTGTTCTTTTCTTCCAAAAGGTGACATCTGGTTTTGTAGATTTTTAGTTCTTCTTAGATTTTTTCATCCGAACTCTTTAGCACTTTAATATCTTCAGTCAATTGTTGAACACTCGCTCGTGTGGATTTTACATTTTCTTGAATTGATAGTAAGAGAGATTTCAGCTCTTCGTTGGTCGTCGTAACTACCGATTAACTCTCACTTTGCACTTCGAAACACAAAATACGAATAAGCTACGTAAGATCTCAGAAAGGAGTGACAGGGAGCGACGGGGAACACGTCTGACCAGCTCGGAAGGTGGAACTGCAATCCCCTGAAATCATAGTAACGTTGGACCACAACCGTCTCGTAGATCACTATTTCAAACTCCTCATACCCTACCTACTCTATTCGCCAGATCTACTCCCGAAACTTCCGGAGAGATCAACAAGGTCGCGACAGCCCAAAAGGCAAATCCTACGAGAAGAAATTTGATGTCAATACCCCTGAGAGAAGAAACAGCGAATAATGACTCTTCCATGACATAGTCAGAAGTTCCTATTTTCAGAAATATTCTTGAGATGGATGTGACCTACATTGATCCACCAACACCTCCATTAGAATAAAATGAAGCTCAGAGGAAATACCAGGATTCCACTCCGATGGAAGAGCCCCTATTACGAACCGCCCTTTCCGTGCGCAATGAATGGACCCAGCCACTAACTTATCGTCGACATGATTATGCTCATTTCATTTCCGAGGAATGTGAACCTACAAATGCTATCTTCAAATTACTTATTGTCACCGAGCACATAAATCCACAGGACTTATGGGAAAAGTGACCAAAGAAGGGTCAAGTATTAGTTATACCGGCTGGAAAATATAGAGTGTACTGCATCGTGATCAAACGACATCACTTCCGTGATGTGGACTAGGGAGACATAAAGTTGGGGCTGCAGAATTTGAGAGCGGCGATTTGCTAGGTACCCTAACACAGAACCCACTATTACATTATGTTATGGAAAATTATAAGTACCGCCAGAAGAATCACGTTCAAAAATAATAGGTGAAAACCATGATAGTCTGTGAACCGGTCATAAAGATGTAATGAAGACCTATCGTCGCATTCGAGAACGGTACGTATGAACGGTCCTACGTAGTGATGTAGTCAACTATATCCGCGAATGTCAAAGCTGCCTAGAAAATCAATTAATAAGAGCACGTACTCAAAAACCCATGGTTATCACTGAGACCCCTCTTGGAATGTTCAATGGGGTGTCTCTTGATACCGTGGGCAATCTGGCTACGACACCCAACGGTAATAGGTATATTCTCACCATGCAGGATAATTTTTTAAAATTATGTATCGCCGTACCCATCCCAAATTTACATGCAGCGACCATCGCGCACGCAGTGGCTCAAAATCTATTCGCACAATATGGAGCGCCGGGCTGCATTCTTGTAAATTGAGGAGGAAGTTTTATAAGCAAACTAATGAGGAAATTGGAGAAGATATTCGGGGTTAAGCGATCAAAACTTCCGGATATTGGCCCCAAACCAAAAGTTCCTTGGAACACAGTCACATCGTCCTCACAGATTATGTAAAATATTATGCCGAGGATTTTTATGACTGGTATCGATTATTACCATTTGCGATATTTGCGTATAACGCTTCCGTTCACGAATCCTATCTCCGTGATCTGGTTATTCGACTCCACAAAATTGAAAATATCGCGGCTCAAAACATGATTCAAGCAAAAAAAAACGCTCAAAGTTGATTTGCGATGAAAAGGTACGTTCCTTAAACGCAGTTATTGGGGACAAGTTCATCATAGTCAAGGATGTGCGTAAAAATAAGTTTGACGAAAGAGCCACCGAAACCTATACCGTCGTGGGCTGCGCGGAAAATCATAATGTAATCCTTGAAGCTGACGATGGTACAAGGTTCAAAAAGCATGCCGATAAGCTCTTGGTAACTTATTGTTAGAATAAAAATAGGTACCTTAGATACCATTCTATATATTTGTATATACAATTTTAGGAAACTACTCGCAGAAGCTATGTTTCGCTATAATCTATCACTGATTTTAGTGATTATGTACACTACTCCGTCGAACAACATCTCCACAGGTTCAAGTTATCAGGATCTTTAGTTTCAGGCCAGTACTGGCATCTTTTATGAGAAGCAAGGGCCAATAAATTCCAGGATTCCTTGACAGAAATCCAAAATCGTTTTCAGTCATTGGGAATTTAATGTTCACCCAAATGGTAGGAAAACAGCCAACGAATCAACCTGGACTACAATATGCAGAACAAATTGGACATCGCGGAACGACTTCTAAAGGACATTGCTAGAGAGATCAGTGAACTGGCTTATCACTTCAATAAAAACCACCTCTCGCATTTGCCGATGGGCATGCGGGTACGACGAACCACCCCTATGTTGGGATTTATAGGAGGAATCATCGGGCCGGTTGCGGGCTTGTTCACCTGCGATGACGGACAGGCCATGGAAGGGAAGATCGACGACCTTAATTTTGCTCAAGCAAATTTGTCCCACATCGCCGGTCAACAAACACATATAAATCGATCCCAACTCGAGGGCTTGCATCGGTTCGCCGAACGACATGAACATCAACAGCAGCAATTAAAGAACCAGCTCATCCTTCTCCTAACGCATGTGAATGAGGTTTTCGTAGTGCTTACTAACCTAACCTATTGCCAGGTATTGACCAAGGTGCTACATGCTATAGGAAATGGTTTAGACGAGTATACCCGACCGGATGATCGAATAATGGAAGTTATTCACGCGGCTAGAAAGGGAAAGCTTCATCCGCCGTTATTGACATCAGAACAACCTGAACCCACATACCGGGACATTCAAGATCACGCACCCAAAGCGACCTCCCCAGTTCCAGGGCCTCATATGAGCATTGAGAAATTAACGAAAATCGCGATAGTGAGCATCAACTGCAGAAATGGTACACTTTACGTCATCTTGGACATTCCACCAATTGATAAAATCGAATATACCACCTCAAAAATACATCCCATCCCGGTAAAACAACCGATTGTATAAAATCGAACAGGAAGGGCATATGTACGATCAATGTTCGCATATTTAACCATGGCGGAGACTGGACGAACTTACATGCTAATATCCCAAGTAGAACATATCCTATGTTGAACGGCGAACAGCTATCTTTCATGCCCGGGCATGTTCCCCATCTACGAGACGGCCACTCATGAAACCTGCGAGGTTCGACTCTTGCTTAGTCCATCCTTGAAAACATTCCGGCTATGCGACATACAAATGTGATACGAACATCAGCATTTTTAGAAGGTTTATACAGTCGCTCAATGGTTGGATATAATCGATAAACGAGGCAATCGACGCTGAACTTATTTGCTCTGCGGAACCTTCTATTCATATCAATCTCCAAGGCTTGGGATTACTCCAAATTGCAGTAAGATGTACTGTTGTGAATTGGACATTAGTTCACTGTTTTATTAATTTTCAATTTCTGTTCTTAATTTTATTTCATCGTGTTCCTTTTACATTTATATTTCTTCGATTTGTCCTTTATTTTATTTTCTTATCGCTTGACTTATCGCTGTGTTTTTTAATGACTTGACCCAAGCATGCATGTCTTCCTACCAGAATTGTTCAGTGTCGTTTTTCAGTGTTCAAAAGATGTACCTTAAAAACAATTTTGGTGACATTACCAGGACTAGAGCCTATTCATGAACAAGTCATAGCCATTTCTGAACCACAGATTCATCTGGATTTAATCTTACCATCCTACAAGGAAGGAAACCAAAACTTAGAACAACTGGAACAACAGCTGTATGACTTTAGTATACAAAGGCGGGAACAGTCCAGGAATACCTCAATAATAGGCTTCTACGTCGGACTGGTGTTATTATCAATATGCAACTGGTTCAATTGGTTGCAGTTCTCGAACGACTTCGGAAAGCAAGATATCCCTTGGTCAACCAATATTTCGTGGACCTCAAGCTCAAGTACAGCCAATTCAATCATCCTCTCTTTCCAATATGGAAAATCGTATGGTTCATCCCTGCATGGAATCACCGCATGTTTCGACCATAAAGGTTCACGATGAATTATCTGTCAGAGAGGACACTGTCTCGAACATCAATCTCCCAAGGACATTAAGGAAACTTCTCATGACTATCCGCGATCAGCATAATCAAGGATGAAAATTCCGAAGCAGACGCTACAACTTGCATTGATCGTTGATTAATTCCCTCAATACCCTGAATTCTCGTAATTGCCAGTACTGTAAATACGTGTATCGCAACACCGAATTCTTCCTGTTCCTACGCCAGTGTAGTGTGGTGTTATATAAAAAGGGAATGAAGTGCCATACAGTGGCGGCGTAGGGGTGGGGCGGTGGGGGCGGTCCGCCCCGGGTGCCAGCCCTGGGTGCCAAGCACCAAGGGGTGCCAATAAGGGACAATAAGGGGTGACAAAACCAAAGTGTCACACAGCAACCGCCCCGGGTGCCAACCCATGCTACGCCGCCACTGGTGCCATCAAAAGTGCCTTTAGAGTCAGTGGTATGGGTTATGTCTATGATATCTAAACCAAGAGGAGTGAGTTGAGTGTGTCTGGGAGTGATCAGCCGAACGCAAACATTACGGTACAGCGTAATGGTAAAGTAATGGTAAAGTAATGGTAAAGTAATGGTAAAGTAATATGGCATTATAATTAATAAAAGAAACAAAATAAATATGGAAACTGTTAGCGGGTTGCCAATAAGCAGGGGCCCGACTGGAATGACAGCCACTTCATTTTTTTTTTTTTAACGCTGAGAAAGCAACTTGTTGCAATTACAGCATGACCATTTAACGTAAATATCAACGTTTTATTATAATTGCAACAGTCAACATATTTATTTTGTTTCTTTTATTAATTATAATGCCATATTACCTTGCCATTACTTTACCATTACTTTGCCATTACGCTGTAGCGTAATTTTTGCGTTCGGCGGGTCCGCCAGGGCTATAAGCGTAATTATAGTTATACTGAGATAGGCCGGAAATGATACAACTCTTTTCCTATATGCAGTTTATTGATGTAATTAGTACGGGAGCAACAACGACACCGGCCACTGGTAGAATTCGAGGACGATTGCTGGAATTCCAGGGCGGGTTTGTTGCTGCGAGTCCTGTGGGGGTGGACAATTGAAAAATAATTTTCAATTGTTTGTCACCACAGCGTATACAATTGCTAGAGTGCATGGCCGTGGCCAACGTGGTTGCACCTCCCGTGGTGATGCACTAGCACACATAAGGCCGGTGGGCTAAGGAGAGAGAGCGAGAGATAGAGCAAATAAACACATTAGAGTCGCAAGACAATGACCACGCTAAACCATGTACAGTGTTGATGAGCAAGTGGCACGTGTCAGCCTCCTTTTCCGCCTAGAGACTAATGCCACTTCCTAGCCTTCCCACCATCCGAATAAATTCGTGTCTGAACGCGATTGAAAAATGTTAATTAACAATGCATGTTTGGGTCCTCACAGTAAGGAATCTTAACCCTACTCCCCACTATCTAGGAAACTAGTAACTTCGATTCCCTGGTAGCCAACTCTGGGGAGGTTCAAATCAAATAATTATTTCAAAAAAAGGACAATTGTAAAGTATATCCATTTGTCTTGGGCGTTAAAACCTGATAATACAGTTGTCTTTAACTGACTTTAAAGGTGGATTTATACATCATAGGAGTCAGGGATTGTTGTTGATTATTAAATGAAAATTTAATTGACATTCAAATTTCCGGCATAGCAACAGTGCACACTGCATGTGCCCTGCAAAAGTGCTTATTCTTAAACATTTTTCAAGCAGCATTTTGTAGTCACGTAAAGCACGTCCGGTTTTTATTCCCACAGTCGCTCAGAAAAGTCCAAGTGCAACATCAGCAATAAACCCCACTAAATTCTATATTCAGTTAGGCGACGAAGCTGAACACAACCCTGTCTCGCCAGCATTCGTCGACCAGCTCTCTTACCTTGCTAGATAAGAAGCGCGATTGGAATGGGGAACACTCGATGTTTCCTCGCTCCGTCCGCTTTACCTCACCTCGGAGACTGTGTAGAATCCTTCTGCGTGGGGCTAACTACTCAACCAGCCAAACACCGCTTTATGCAAACGGCTTAGAAGGGAGGATTCGAAGGAATGGACAAAAATTGTGAAAACCTGTGGGCCAAGAATCGCGACTCGGTGTGTCGGGAGTGACGGGTGAAGTGTGGAGTGTTCCGCGTAACAGTTCAAGAGTCGCATTACCCTGCGGGTAACCACCAGGTTAGAGTATTTATTATTATCTTTCAATGACGATCCTGTGTTCGTAATGTTTGCTCTCCTCTGTAAACTCTCTCTCTCCTGTCAAGTCCGTCCCCAAATGGAAAACATATGGGTCCAATTCAAGAGAATCGAAGAATTGTACGGAATTTCACTTAAGAAATTCCATTTGAGTAATGAACAAATCAGTTCATCTAAATGTTGATTTTTTCTACTGACTCGTTTCGCTTGACAGTCCAGTGGTAGTATGTGAGGGCAAAAGAGTATTTTGAAAGGGCTTACATTTGAAATAAATCTCAACGTATTTTTGACTGATTTAAATAACAAGTGTTCAAGATTCATTTACATCCTTTGATAACCGACGAAAATCATGGCAGCAAATGCATCTCTTCGGAAGCATGATTCAGCTATCCCGCAATAAAAATAAAACAATTAAGTTTCATCGTTAATTGATTGTCTGTGTTCCTCTAGCATACCATATCAACCCACTACCCTACTTGGTATGTAACATACTCAAAGAATAATGCGAGAATCGCACTTTTGTTTATTGAATTAAAAATTTTATACTTATTTTTGAGGTGGACTTCTCTTTAAAATAAATTGTGTTGAAAACTACACATTTCATATGGACAAAATTTGAGTGATTTTTGATAAATTTATCCAGGGACAGGCTTCAGTAAAGAAAAAAAAACAAGTTTAGTTTATGCGAAACTAACTGAAGAATAATGTTTATGAATGATATTTTATGATCACAGAAACAGTGACAAAATTCTAATTAGCGAATGAATTGAGGAATAGTGCAACGAGAAGAACCTCTTTTGCACATTCATACACTCATTTGCTCTGAAATCAAACAGATTCTGTCTTTTTTACTCTTCCGACCAGCTCTCTTACCTTGCTAGATAAGAAGCGCGATTGGAATGGGGAACACTCGATGTTTCCTCGCTCCGTCCGCTTTACCTCACCTCGGAGACTGTGTAGAATCCTTCTGCGTGGGGCTAACTACTCAACCAGCCAAACACCGCTTTACGCAAACGGCTTAGAAGGGAGGATTCGAAGGAATGGACAAAAATTGTGAAAACCTGTGGGCCAAGAATCGCGACTCGGTGTGTCGGGATTGACGGGTGAAGTGTGGAGTGTTCCGAGTAACAGTTCAAGAGTCGCATTACCCTGCGGGTAACCACCAGGTTAGAGTATTTATTATTATCTTTCAATGACAATCCTGTGTTCGTAATGTTTGCTCTCCTCTGTAAACTCTCTCTCTCCTGTCAAGTCCGTCCCCAAATGGAAAACATATGGGTCTAATTCAAGAGAATCGAAGAATTGTACGGAATTTCACTTAAGAAATTCCATTTGAGTAATGAACAAATCAGTTCATCTAAATGTTGATTTTTTCCACTGACTCGTTTCGCTTGACAGTCCAGTGGTAGTATGTGAGGGCAAAAGAGTATTTTCAAAGGGCTTACATTTGAAATAAATCTCAACGTATTTTTGACTGATTTAAATAACAAGTGTTCAAGATTCATTTACATCCTTTGATAACCGACGAAAATCATGGCAGCAAATGCATCTCTTCGGAAGCATGATTCAGCTATCCCGCAATAAAAATAAAACAATTAAGTTTCATCGTTAATTGATTGTCTGTGTTCCTCTAGCATACCATATCAACCCACTACCCTACTTGGTATGTAACATACTCAAAGAATAATGCGAGAATCGCACTTTTGTTTATTGAATTAAAAATTTTATACTTATTTTTGAGGTGGACTTCTCTTTAAAATAAATTGTGTTGAAAACCTCTTTTGCACATTCATACACTCATTTGCTCTGAAATCAAACAGATTCTGTCTTTTTTACTCTTCCGACTCTGTCACCCTTCAAATCTGCCTCATTTTCGTGCCATCTTCTGTGTTCTTGCTTCCTTTCATTTGGCGTTAGCGTGAACTCAGGTAACATCCGATTGGTAGCCTCTCGGAACAAAAGTAGGAAACAGAGAAGAGGATTTGAAATAGAATCATAGATCGCGCCCGCCCCGCCACCGCCTAGTCATCCATGGCATTGATGGATTCTTACCTGCGAAGAAGCACACTGGATCTTCCTACTAGATTTACACAGGCACATGCCTTCCCTTTTTAAAACTGTCCGACATTTTTAACTTTCTTCTTTCCATCAAATCACTTTAGATTCCAGAATTTAGATTTAGATGATTCTTATAGTATTTTTTCACCAGATTCAGATTTTTCTTTTTGAAAAACAAAATCAGAATGACAAAAAGGTTTTTTTTGCTCACTTTTAAGGCTTATAGCATGTGCCAGAACCTTCCACGATGGCTCAAATATGCGTAAGCATGGTAAGCCATTCTTTATGTGGAAACCGTTCTTAGTCGTGCGCCGTCGAAGTGGGGAAAAATAAGTTTTTCTGGATAAATTAGCCTTGAGCTTATAATTTTGATCAGAGGCCGATTGAATTTTTTTTCTTCTTCATGTGCGAATAAAGTAGACCTTTTTCCATTAGAAGATCCTATTTTTACAACTGGTCATATTTGTATAAAATATCATGATCGGTATGTTTCTTTCCTTTACAAAATTAATGAAAAATTTTTCGTCAATAAATAATATGCATTTGGTTTAATATTGCATAATAATTATCAATTGTTTAGATAAATTTGATACAGAAATATGTATTTTCGTCAATTTTTAACCGGCAGGTTCACTTTTTTCGACGGAATCAATAATTTATATATTTTTTACAACTAAATTTACAAGTTCACTACTTTCAACATGGATGTCGTATTTTTTACTAAATCAAATACTAATGACTCACAGAGGATTTTTTTATCATGAGACTTTATGAGAGGACAATATTTTTTTATTTTTTACATACATTTCATAAACAAGTACAGATATTCTATATATATATATATATATATATATATATATATATATATATATATATATATATATATATATCTATATATATCATCCGCTTCAAGGAGTTTTGCGACAACCTTATAAAATCTGAGGAGGAATGTACATCAGTGACTGCCGAAGAGGTGAAAAAAGCACTTAGAGGCACGACGAACTTTTCCGCTGCTGGACCCGGTTGTATGAAGAACTTTTGGTGGAAGAAGTTTTTCTTTTATACACCAGCATTTGGCCCTCATTTTCACCTCATATTTGAAGTCGGAGACGCCCATTCCGCAGTTGCTGGTGTTAGGATGCACTATACTCCTGCCGAAAAAAGGCAATTTTTCCAATCCAGAGAACTAAAGGCCAATAACTTGTTTGAACACACTGTATAAGATCTTTACAGCTGTCCTAAACAACAGGATTGTTCGACGAATTGAGCCTGTATGACGAGAGATGTACGAACAACGTGACTCGAAAAAAGGTGTGTCCGCTGTGTGTCAGCGAGTCCTGTCAATAGCCTGGATTGACTACCGGAAAGCTTTCGATTCAACCTCTCATAGACTTATCATCTGTCTGTTGGAAAGCTTGAAGGTACATCCACACATAGTGAGATGCATAGAGAGATTATTGCCTTTCAAGGTGAAACCATAAGCCCTTTGCTTTTTTGCATCACACTTCTGCCTTTATTTCCCGTACTACGAAATTCTCCTGGATACCTCTGTGGCGACACTAATCAGCGCGAGCAGAAGGTCACTCATGTATTTTATATGGATGACCTTAAGATCTATGCCTCTGGTAAAAGCAAACTTCAATCTGCTATAAATAGCGTCAAGAACTACACAGGAGGGATTGGAATGGACTTTGGTTTGGACAAGTGTGCCAAAATTCATCTGAAGAAAGGAAAGATTACTGGCGTTCCCCAGGACCCTGAGCTTGTGGATATAAGTGTTATTAGACATCTTAACACTGGAGAGACCTATACATACCTCGGCGTGCCTCAAAGCCACATTCAGGACGTAACATCAGTGAAGGAGTCTCTCCGAAGCAGATACAAGCATCTTCTTCGACAGATTTGGTCTTACAATCTGTCGGCGTTGAACAAGGTATCTGTGACTAACATGCTTGCCGTCCCGGTTCTACTCTACTCGTTTGGGGTAGTTCAATGGGCGAAAAACGAGCTTAAGGCCCTTGATGTCACCACACGTAAGAGCATGCATATGCATAAAAGCTTGCATATCAATTCGACATTTCCGCCATTATACATTTCACGCCATCAAGGCGCACGCGCACTTCTGAATCTCCAGTGTCTTCTTAACCGAATTGTTCTAAGTACAGCTTACATCGTTGCTAATGGCAGAGATCCGCTCCTAAAAATGGTCAGGAATTACAAGATGATTGGCGAAGGAGCGTTCCTTTACAAAGCCGCGGAGCAAGCGGCCGAGATCCTTGGCCTGAATTTTAACATCAGAAGTGAGGAAAGTGCATTACGCCATCTAGATGCTTCGCGTTTAAAAGCCGAAGTAAAGAAAGCAGAGGTTGGAAAATTTCACCAAGAGCTACTCGAGAAGCATATGTACGGAAACTTTTACAGAAATGTCATCAGGGCTCAATTTAGGTACAGGGGGTTTTATTTTTGCATGCCAGGGCGGTGTCATTTCCACCTTAGCATACGGTGCCCGCATTTTATGTCAAGAAGTTCCCAGTGATAGGTGCGGAGTGTGTCATGCACATGCTGAGCACCTAGAACACATACTATCTGGGTGTCATACCCACGCAGGAACGACGTACATCTATAGACATAATGCGGCCCTAAGAGTACTTTATTACCATCTTTGTCGCTCTTAAGGTGTTGGTCGCGACCCTGCCCTGCCGAACGCTCCAAGGGATATAGAGTCAATTGTCCTAAACGAGAATTGCAAAATTTTCTGGAATTACGATTTTCGGGCAGCAGTCTCCGTTGCTCACTCGAGACCTGACACTGTTCTCCAAGGCTTCGAGAAACGAAATATATTCGTGATCGAATTCTCGGCTCCGTCCGAATACTACTTCACTGCAAAGGAGAAAGAAAAGGAGGAGAGGTATGAAGACCTTAAGAGAGAGCTCCAACCACTGTACCCAGAGTATTCGGTGCGAGTAATTGTCTTTGTGATTGGTGCTCTCGAAGGTGCGAAACTGTCATTGGTTCGTAACCTTCAAGCCATACCCGCGTGCCAAAAATATGCCAAGGCACTAGCGAGATGGATGCAGAAAGCTGTCATCCGTGGGTCGCTTCGTGTCCCCAAGACACACGAGGGTTTCGCCGGCCTCTCGTTGTGATTTCGTCGTGCCCGGTGACCACCCATCTAACGGTTGTGAGACGTGGCCATAGGTGTGATTTACCGCGGTTCTACTGGGGGCTATTGACATGTTTTAGATGGCGTTTGCTCTTAGTGGGACCCTGCAGTGGTTGTTTAACAATTTTTATATATCATATATATATACACACACACATATATATATATATATATATATATATATATATATATATATATATATATTTCAACCCAAGAGCATCTGGCCCGAATTTTCACCTCATATCTAAAGTCGGAAGAGCCTATTCCCGATTGGTTGGTGGAAGGGCGCACAGTCCTCCTGCTGAAAACGGGCAACTTAGCTGACCCTAAGAATTACAGGTCAATAAATTGTCTGAACACACTGTATAAGATCTTCACAGCTATCCTAAATTATAGGAGTGCTCGGACAATTGGACCTGTGTGGCGAGAGATGTATGAACAACGCGGCTCAAAGAAAGACGTAGCAAGATTTCAGCAGAACCTGCTCATCGATAGATCTGTCTGTAGAGACGCAGCATCCTATCAGCGATTTCTATCGATGGCCTGGCTTGATTACCGGAAAGCTTTCGATTCAACCTCCCATAGACTTATCATCTGTCTGTTCGAAAGCTTAAAAGTTCATCCACACATCGTGAGGTGCATACAGAGATTAATGCCGCTTTCGAAAACCAGATTTACTATCTCATCTGGGAAACATCGTGTGATCACTAACAGTATCACCTTTCAGAGAGGTGTGTTTCAGGGCGTCACCATGAGACCTCTCCTCTTTTACCTCACATTATTGCCACTATCTCTCGCACTTCGCCATTCCGAAGGGTACCTCTGCGGCAAACCTGGAAACCAAAAGCATAAGGTCACTCATGTTTTTTACAAAGATGATCTGAAGATCTATGCTAGAAATAAAGAGAAACTACATCTAGCTCTAAAAATTGTCAAGGAGTACACTCAAGAGATTTGAATGGAGTTCGGGTTAGAGAAATAAGCTTAGGTTAATTTGAAGAAAGGAAAACTTAATGACATCCCCGAAGATCCTGAGCTCGTTGACCGAAGCGCTATACGACACCTTTGCGCTGGAGAGACCTATACATACCTGGGCGTGCCACACAGCCGCATTCAGGACGTGACATCTATAAAGGATACTCTCCGATGCAGATACAAGCGTCTCATCCGGCGGAGATGGTCTTCCGAACTGTCGACGAGGAACAAAGTATCTGCAACGAACATGCTTGCCGTCCCAGTAGTACTCTATTAATTTGGAGTAGTTCCATGGGCGAAGGACGAGCTCAGATCCCTCGATATCAGGTCCCGACATATTGCACATATTGTTGCAAATGGAGAAGACACTTTTCTTACATTTGTCCTTTTCTTACAATGGTCAGCAAACACGAAGAAGTGAGCAAAGTGGCGCTTCTGTACATAGCAGAGGAGGAGGCTGCTGAAACACTCGGCCTTGACTTAAATATCAGGGGTGAGCAAAATGCATCAAATCTTATCCATCTTGAATACTCACTCCTGAGGCCCGGATTGAAAAAGCACAAGAGAAAAACTTCCAAGAACAGCTCCTCGACAAGAGGATGTACCGCATCTTCCACAGAAGTGTGGAAGATCAGTTGATCTCGTATGAGCTAACGTTTGCTTTCCTTAGATCACCCGGATTGAAGTCGGGCACGGTGAGCTATCTAGTTGTCCAACTCATGCGGGAACGACCTACATCCAAAGGCACAATGCGGCACTAGTGCTTTATTACCACCTCTCCGCTAGACGCTCCTATTTGTATTTATAGTTTTTCGAAATCTTAGAATACATGAACCATATTTTTAAACGTAATTTTTTTATTTTCCCGATCGTGGAGCCAGCCGTCAGTCAGTACTGGGCGAATTTCCGATTATCTGTACTGGTTACCACTACTGGGCCAGTATTGCACCGGTGGTGAACTCGAGCGAAGTACAGAATTTTTCAACTGGGTTCAATTAAAAATCCTTCACAGGCTCCAGTTCTGTTTTTTTTTTCTAAAAATGGAAATATTTCCAAAGTCGAAAAATTTTAATTTTCTGTCCCGTTGTTCAATTTGAACTTCATTCTTCTCTAGGATTGTATCATTTCTATTTGAGTTCTTTATAATTGGGAAGAATGTCTGATTCGAACTATATTCTAAAAATCTAATCAGAAAAGTTTGAAATTTCATTTGAAACTTATACATGAAAAAATTAATCATTTTAGTGTTGGATGTGAATCTGATTTCTATTTATTGCCCACACATGTGGTGTTTGAGCTTTTTTGAAAAAAGTAGTTAGGAGTTACGCAGAGCCTTTTTTCAGAAAATCCTTTAAGATGATTTTTTTTAAAAGTTCTATTATTCTGAAACAAAATTCAATGAAACCGCCCACAGTGCTCCGTAGCACAGTGGAGCGCAAGCAACGTTTTTCTGAACAAATTAGTCTAGAACTTACGATTTTGATCCCATTTAAGCGTTTTTTTTGTAATTGAAAGTAAACTAAATTTCAAAGAGGTTTGTGCTGGGCATTTTAAAAAAATTTTAAATTATTTTTCGATTTGATAACAAAGTTGACATTTTTTAAATTAAATGATCTCCTTTTTTGCAGCTACTCATATTTGTGTAAATCATGATGAAATCAGTTAAGAAACTTCCAATGGATAGTATCCAGTAGGTTACAGCATTTAGAACGTCAAAGTGCTATTTCAAGATTAAAAATACTTGGAGACTTTATTTTTAATTCTTTTGTTTGGGATATACGTAAAAATAATGTCACACATTTATTTGTTCACCCAAAGTAATTGTAAATATTATAAACAAATGCATATCTGTGGTTGCTTGGACGATTAAATTAAATAAATAAAAAATATTGTCACTTGACGAAGTCGCCTATTACAAACAAGGTTCTTTCTTAGTTACTGACAGTCGATTTCGTAAAAGAAAACGACATTCATTTGTCGACAAGTACTCACATTTTTTATTTGTTTATAAAATTGTTCATAAAATAAACAACTATTCCTCGACAATGCATCATAGGGGAACTAATTTGGCAATTGCTTTCAGTAGTGCGCATTTTCGCAGATTCGATAGACCAACGCAACATATCGCTGCATTCTATACATAAACTTTTTTAATTTTGAAAGTATTGAAAAATTAATTTTTTAAATAATTTAATAGTGAATTGAACTTAGTTGATTGTTCAAAAAATAAAAATAAAAATATATGACATCATTCTAATCCCGAATAATTGTATTCAGAATGGTCAGAATACAATATTTTTAAAAGTCTCAAAAATTATTTAAAGTATTCGTTTGAGTTCTTCCAATCTCATGCCCTAATCTCAAAAGTGAATTTTAGTAAATTTCAGTAAATTTACGTGAATTTAAGGAAATTTAAACGAATTCAAGAGAGGATTTAAGTGAACTCAAATTATATATCAACAGCTTTCAAGGAACTTTCAGAGACTTCATACAAATTTAAGGGAATTACAGAAAGTTAAGGAGAGTTCAAGGTACGGCCAAGGAATTCCAGTACATTTTCGTACATTTCGTTATACATTTAAAAGGATTCAAGAGCACTCTCGTGAATGAAGGCGAATGCGAAATAATTCTAGTACAGCAATGATTTACCTTCAGTGAGCCTAAACGAACGCAGTAATTCTAATTTTGAAGTAATTTAAAATCTGAAGAATTTCTATGATGCTACAGTGGTAATTTTAATTTCAATTACCTCAACTTTAGAAACAGTCAACTTCATGCTGATGATTATACAGACCGTTTATTATATTAGACCTATATTCAATATTTGAAAAAATTCTTATAAAAATTAATTCATCCTGATAATAACTTAGCATACTTGCGTTTTCGGCATGGGCTAGGCATGAAATTTTCATCTTTATCATCAAATCGCTCGAAAACTTCCACTTGTACGATAGCAACGTGTGCAACATAAAACGTGTATTTTGACGCGTCAAAATACATAAGTAAGAAAGTTATACACGGAGAACCCGAACACCAATGGTTAGTGTTTGCTGGAAAAAAAGTAGCGAAACACCACACGGAGAAACCTAAACACCATTGTTTCTTGCGTTTGATACGACTCATTGGTGTTTGTCTTGAAAAAAGCGTCTTAACAATATTGCACGCTGCGTACGCACGATTAATTAGTGTTCACGCACGATTCATTAGTGTATACGCAGTGGCCAGTGACGCCTTACACAATAAAAATCGAAACACGACTCAGTCGTTCGTGCGCGCCATTGGAATGCGTCTACGCATTAATAGTTAATACGTACGCGGCACTCACCAATGTGCGAAACAATAAAGAATCTCGCCGTCATGCATGAGACTTTCATGTAAAAAATTTCTACAACCGCTTCGCGCATAATAATGAGTGTTGCGCGTTGCGGTCTTCGAAAAATCGTGTACAGCTCGATGTTTTAACTTTACTTACAGTTAAAATTCAGTTTTGAAAGCAGAACAAAATAAAAGTAGCTGACAGGCATGACAAATATGAACAGTTAAACACAAATATTTTAAGATCAGTATACCTTTACGCTCGAGTATTTCATTGTTTACAACTGTTTCAAACTATAGTTTGAAATAGTTCTAAACAATTAAATACAATAAATTACACAATAAAAAAATGTAAAGCAATTTTGTAGAATACTTTTAGACAGCTATTAATATATTAGTAGTAATAATCTATTAATATATTAATAGCTGTCTACAAGTATTCTATATAATTGCTTTAAATTTTTTTCATTGACTTGAAAAAATATTTAAATATTCTAAACAGGATCAAACTGTAAACATTCTACCGCTTAACTTTTTTTAATTCGTTGCAAATGGTTTTAGTACTACTTTTTAATTCTTTTACACTGTTTTGATTTATTCCGAACTGTTTCAGCTGTTTTCAAGTGTTTTATACAGTGCAGTACTATTCTGAACTGTTTTTTTTTTAATGACTTGAACTGCCTTAAAACTATTTTTTATCATACTAAGTATTGCACAATATCAAAATTTACAATACTACATAAGGTTTTTGTCCAGAAATGGCACTTGTGGCAGCAGAACTTTATGGTATAGTGATTTTTGCTACATAATTCTTTAAAGTGTAACATAAATTGGATATTCCGATATCACAAGAAACACATCCATTGTGGTTGCCTACAAGAATTTTTCAAATAAAGCAATTATTATTCAGGAGATCCATAATGGATGGAAACGATGCATTTTATTATCAATTTATATACAAATCATATAATAATTTACAAAAATGTGATATTCATCGTACCTATCGATTAAATATCTCGGATATTTAATCACGAATTTTATCTCAAAGATATAAGGTATACTAAGTGATTTAAAAGATTTAGAAATAAAACATCGATATTCAGTAAACATCGAAAACATCGATGTTTTTCTCTCGATACATCAGTAACATCGATGTCGCTCATTTTTGACATCGATGTTCGTCAACATCGATGTTTCACTTTCGATGTCCCATCACTACTTCAGTCAAGCAACCGTTTCTGCAAAATTGCAGCGCATCGATGCGCGCACCACACTCGCTCATGTGTGAGCAGAGGCTGTATATGTTTTTCGCCCTAAAGTCTTATGCGTGTCGGCATGATTCGTTATTGATTTGGGCAGCGATGAGCGCCGCGCGCACACACTAACTATTAATGCGTAGACTATTGCCAGTGACGCACACCGTTCGTGTCGCTGAACGCAGCGTTCAATGCACGGAGAAACCCAAACACCAATGGTTGGTGTTTGCTGGAAAAAAATCACGAAACACCACTGAACGCTGCGTACGCACGGTTCATTAGTCTTTCGGGCAGTGGCCAGTGGTACCTACGCAACAATAATAACCAAAACATGGCTGAGTCGTTCGTGCGCGTCACTGGCCATAGTCTACGCATTAATAGTTGGTGCGTGTTTCAATTTTTTGAAGCTGCCAATAATAATTTCTTTTTAATTTTCCTTAATAATTTTTCGTTAATTTTTATGACTTTTTAATTTCAATTTTAATTAAGATAAAATTAAAACTTTATTTTTAGATTTCATATTTGATATTAATATTTCTAAATTAAAAATTTCGGATGACCACATGAAAAAGAAACTGTTTTTCCAATTTTTCAACAAGAAATTGTTCAAACAATATGTTTATATCTGTGATATACGGCACAACTGATTATAGAAATTTTGCATGATTAGAATAAAAACCAGATATTTTGTAATTAGAGAGAGTCTTTTATGGAATAAATTGCCGGGTAAGTCACTTGTCACTTTTACTAATCTTTTTAATAGTACTCAAATGCAGATATATATATATATATATATATATATATATATATATATATATATATATGCGCGTGTGTGTATATATATCTGCGAATAACAAGCCTGTCGTCCCGGTTCTACTCTAATCCTTTCGGGTGGTTTCATGGAAGAAGCGCAAACTCACGGCCCTCGACATCGACACGCATAAGATCATGCATATGCCAAAGAGCTTCCATACCAGTTCGTTCGTTCCGCGCATATACATCCTACGGCATACTTAATATATTACCAAATAACCTTAGGATACAAAACAGATACTTAATTATATGTAAGGACGTTTTGCCAATTTTTTTGGACTGACTTAAATATATTAAAATTGTTAGTACGTACAGTATAATGAATATCGTGGTTCGTATGTTACTACGTTTTTATAATGACAATGAGCAGAGAAGATGAGCATGCACACCTAAAGGAGTTACTCTAATATTTATCGTAAATATTTCATTTTTAAATCCCCCTTCCCTCTTCATAAATAAGAATACTAATTGGATGAAAATCGATCTCGCGATTTCTTCTTGATGGGCGACTTTTCGCTATCAGCATCGACGTAACCGTTAACGCTGTTCTTGGCTTTTAATTCAGTCTTGAAGTTTTTCTGAGTAGCAGTTTCCTCGTGGATCATTTGATTACTAAAGCAAACGCTGTCCTCATTTCCAGTCTTTGTATTTGCACCGTCCCACGTAACGCTGTGATCCTCGTTCAGATGCTTACACAGCAACAAGGAGGTCCCAAACTCCACTTCACAACCGTATACTTTGCAACTGTAATACAGACATTGAAATAAAAATTAAAACTTTAAAATATTGTGATAAACTCGCATACTGTTTTTATATAAAATAGTAAGGGCATAATATGGGGATGGTTTAATGAAGAATCAAAAGTTGCAAGGAAATACTTTTTAGGATCCCGCAAATATACATGAATCCAGGCGTTCATATTTTTAATTGTTTTATAGTGCGTTATGATAATCTTAGAAAATACAAGTCATTCTGGGATTAAAAAAAATAAATATAAAGCTTGAATCCGAACATGGTAATGCAATTTTTTTATCACATCTGGTTTTCGAAAAAAATTAGGTAAAAAGTGCAATACATGTTTTTCTGGCCTTTCTGGGCAAGCTGTAGTAGCGAACCTATGTTAGAAACCTTGACAATAGCTTGAAACGAAGCTAAGAGAATTTACTTCTCTCTCTCTATGATCCATGTGTCGACTGGGTTCGAACCGGGAGCTCTAGTATTTCTTAAGGCAGTGCGTTAACCAATTACGCCACCGAAATCTCGATAAATCTCGATAGTCGCGGCGGCGGTTCAATAAAACTGGGCCGAGATATATTTTTTCTCGTTTCTCCCCAAAATAACCAGTAATCGTCAAACATCAAAATTATTTTAGATTGTTGTTCATAAATTATGACCCTCCAAACTGTTAAGACCCAGGATCAACTGGCCGTTTTCAGGAGATACCACTTTTTTTCGATGAGAAACTAAGAGAAAATGTATGACCCCTTGAAAGAAAATATTAGTTGGAAGGGTATGGTTCATAAACCTAATCCTCGAGGGCCACATTTTTTTCTGCTGTGCAAGATGCAACTCTTTGAGGTACTTCGACTCAGGTAAAGGATGGCGATCCTTTTTGACAATTCTGTGTCAAAGCACAGTAGATTTTACCTATTGGCCCAGGATCGCAGATACAGGATCTACCTTCGGAAACCCCTCATATAGAAGATATTATGTTGCCTGAAAAAGAGACCCAAACATTTTCGAAGTGAAGAAAACGAAGACTGTAATCTGTACCCGTTTATACAACGGAAAATGCCGTCCAGCAACGTGGGTGACCTTGATGGCATGCAAATATAATAATACGCTCCACATAATCAACAATGTTGTGTGAGTACGCACGCCCCGAATAGAGGTTCTTAGTAGTGGAGTGCGCGCGCGTTCATGACTAACCAGCCGCTTACTTCGAGAAATGAGAAATGTATGCATTAATATACACCACACTCACCATTTTTATTTGAATCAAGTATTGTTCAGAGTGAGCAAAGAGAGCGATATAATTTAACTTTGAGGGTTGTACACATATATAAATATGACGAATGATAAGAGATTCGTGTATGTTTGCGCGACGAATTCGTTTAGTTAGTAAGCCAGAGACCGAGCACCGAGTTACATCTCTGTCGCGTGTAACTTGTTACACCGAAACTTGTAATCAACGTTAATTGTCAAGTTAATGAGACGATTTGTAAAAACTGTTTGGTCTGAAAATTTACAAAACTTAACATCAATAAATATTGTTCATAAATACTGTTCACGTAACACAAAGAACAGTGTTTGAAGGTAAAAAGGGATGTGAAATCTAAAATTTTTAAATATGGCGGTGTGACGGTTGAATTTAAAAAGTGGTGCTCGGTCGCTTACATACATTTCAATTGACTTTCTTCACTCTTTCTCGTCGAACTAAAAACATTAAACTGCAAACATTATTTTTTATGATTTACCGTCAATTTGACAAGAAAAAACTTGGATATGGTGGTGTAATCTTGTGGCTACAAACGTGTGTACACGCACACTTTAGGAAAATCAGATGATTCGTAATTGGAATAGTCATGCCTATTCTCTATCTTCTTAAGCAGTTCTTTCTCTACGCAATATCGATAGGCCAGAAGTTAATATTATCTACTCTTGAAGGAAACCAGCCTTCTCTTCATATATGCGATAACGATCATTCATGCGTTATCCTTTTCTACTGCTCTCTCTTTCTGACCGAGATCTTTGTGAACCTCTTGACAATATTCACTACGAGGAGAACCAGCTTACATCAATATCACCACGAGGCACAACTAACACTCATCTTCGAATCAGTCGTTCAATGGAAGTAAAGATGAGTCTAAGCTTCAATGTTTAAACCTTTCTTTTTTTCTTTTCTCAAAATTGTAAGCTTTAAGCTTATTAATTTACACTATAACTATCTTCAAAATTCATTAATTACGTAAAGTAATTACGTAAGGTCAAAGGATATTTACATTTGTCAATCAACTTTCTCGGGCTATCACATTATACCGACATCATTATTAAAAATGGAAAACTTACTCTCTGAGCTATCTGAGACTTCTCAGTCTATTCTAAGAACTGAAACTATCTTTAAAAAATTGGGGAAATCCAATATTACGAGGGCTATTATCAAATCTAGATTAGAAGTTCTTGACGAACGTTGGCATAAATGCGAAAATTTACATCTGCAAGTGAAATTATTGTCGAGTTCCGCGGAACGCGAAAAAATGTGTTATTTCACCGAAAGTGAAGTTCTTTTGATCGAAGATATGTATTTAAATGCTCATGATTTCTTAGTTAATCAACTGCATTTATTTACTCCGGAACACGCTGCGTCTGAAAGTTTAAATCAATCACAAATTATAAGAAATGATTCGGTATCAGTTAAACTTCCGAAAATTAAGTTACCAGAATTTTCTGGAGATTACAAAGATTGGGAAAACTCTAGAGACTTGTTTGATTCACTTATTATTCAGAATGATTCTTTGTGTAATGTCACTAGACTGCACTATTTAAAAACGTCTTTAAAGGGTGACGCTGAGATTTCATTGAAACATGTTGTCATTTTGAAAGCTAATTTTGTAGCAGCTTGGGAGTCGCTAAAGAATAGATACGATAATAAAAGAGCACTAATTACTGATCATTTACAAGAATTCATTAATTTGCCTAATGTATCGAATAACTCTTTAGAAGATTTAAGAAAGTTGCGCGACACTACAAATGAATCTATGGTGGCTCTCAAAAACTTTAAGCGCGAAACTAACTCATGGAGTGACTTATTAGTCTTTTTAATATCCAAGAAGCTTGATATTGCATCCTTGAAGGAATGGGAGATGCAGATTGGTGCTGACACTAACTACCCAACTTATGAGGATTTGGATATATTTTTGGAAAAGCGTATTCGCGTTTTGGAAGCAATTAAAGCTTCTAAGGTTGATCTAAGCTCACAAGAAAAGGATAAGTCAGTAGTGAAAAGCCACAATACATCATCAAAAAGCACGCTTGTTTAAATTGTTTGTCGCCAGGTCATAGGCCTAATCAATGATGACATTCTCTTTGGCGCAGACACTGTTGAAGAAGCTAGTGAGTTGCGAGTACAGGTTCTCACCTAATGGAACTTGGAGGTTTCCATCTTAGAAAGTGGGTTCCGAATAACGAATCGCTGCTTTCTGATTGTCCACAAGGCGATCACGAGAGAGCTTTCAATTCCTTTTCCGGAGAGAATATATAGCTGAAAGTTTTGGGTTTGCATTGGGATCCTACCTCTGATAATTTTAAAATTCGATTAGAGAATCCAGTCATTGAACAACCTTCAAAAATATATATATTATCGATAATAGCTGAATTGTACCAATAAATACTGTATCAATAAATACTGTTTTTTTATATTTAAAATTCAGTAACTTCAGTGAACTGTTACCTCATCACAATTCCCTTCGTTAAGAAACTTATTTAAAAGGAAACGATTGAGACTATTCAACCAGTATTTTTTAAATTATAATATTTATTTTTAATTATTAGTAGAATATCACAATTTATTGAAATAAACCTAAAAATATATTGCATTCATTTTGAAATAGGCCAGAATGCAGTATTTACCAACGACTTTAGTAAATTTTAGTGATTTTGTGGCATCGAATTACTTATTTCATTTAGTAAAATGTGCTACAGTCGGAGAGAAAACAAAAATGAATGAATAAACTCCAAATTTTCTGCCTTCACACAGACGGACTCACAAATTATAATTGCACATATTAGAAAACAACTCAATCGGAACCTCTACCTTTTATAATCCTATTGTTCATCTTCATATTTGTTGTATTTAATCCATGTAGACTGGTTTTCAACTGTTTTCTCGGGTGAATCCGGTTTTTCAACCATCAGCTATAGACTATGTCAAGTATCTGACTAGTACAAGATGTTAAATTGTAAAACAATGTTTGAAACTTCTTGCTTCTTATTGATAGTATAGGAAGATTCTTACATTGCGACAAGTGTTTAGCAAAACTGCTTTTTGAGCTGTTGCCAGTACCCTTCTGACTCCTAGATATTTGAGATGTGCAGTGCATATTGCGTGCACATTTCCTATAGCCGAAATAACAATCGGATCAATATATGCATGTTTCACATTCATGCATATTGTCTTTCATGAATGCCTTAGCTCGCTATACTCATGGATCTTGGTTGTATAGGTTGCCTGAAAGTTCTGGTTAAGTAGACAAGCAATTTTCTTTTGGCTTGGATCTGTCTATACAGTTACATACCAGTAAAAGATGTAGTCTTCGTTTTCTACAACAGGCACTGGAATGTACCTATAGAAAGGGAACCATTCTGTTAAAAGTCCTAGATTTAAGAGAATTTGTTGACGTATAATGCATCAATGCACCCTCTCTAATGCACCCTCTCTGAACCATTTCGAGACAACCACCAGTAATGTGGTCGATGGATTCGTTGATATCTTAAAAAAATCGGCACTTATCAACTATGTATTGATGTAGCACGTGATTGCGCTGTTTTTGGTGCTGACAACCACGTCCTAAATGGCTATCTCGAATCCCTCCGTTTCACAGTGGGATAGGAGCCAACAAAACTGGCCAAATGTTTATTTTTCAAAACAATTTGAAAGCAGACACATGAAAGTAGTTGAGAACGAAGTTTTACCTTGAAATATGAAATAATGAGCAAATAATAAGCATTAAATTTTGAAAGTGATATGCAATTTTTTGCAGTTGAATTTGTATATGTTCTATTGCAACGATTTTTCAAATAGATTGGCATTCAGGGGAAAATACGATTCATCATTTAAAGCAGTCAGCAGAAGAAAAAATATATTTTTTTTTTTGAATTATGTAGTATGATTAGACTATGAATTCCAAATTCAAAATATTATTGATAGCTTATTGTTATGCACCTAAATAATTCAACCGACTTTGGTTAAAATTCTGACACCTATCACACTAAAAAACCACCTTCTACCAAATTTCATACGAATACGTAAATTTTGTTTATTTTTCCAGCCATATTGGATCAGCTATTTTCAATATACAAGATCTTTAACGTCCGAGAAACAAATATACGAAGAAAATGAACAACAAAATTGTTGTATTCAACTCCATCGGACCAGTTTTGTTGGTGTTCAAAAATTCCAATTTTTTCGGAAACACACTTTTTCCATTTTCAGGGGAATCAACAACCCTCAGCCCGCCCAGCGGATCTGGAGCTGAGAAGCCATCCCTGAAAAAGACCATGACCTAGGAAGGTGTCGCCTGGTTTAAGGTTGGCAGGAGGAGGAGCAGAAAGGAGAGGACAGAGGAAAAGAAGAAGTCTGAGAAGGAGGTGGTGCTTTAAAGTCACATTGTGCCCGATAAGGGACAAGGAGCTCCAAAAAAGAAGAAAAGGAGAATCCCCCAGGAGGCCGTGACTATCATGCCAGCCCCGGGGATGAAATATGCGAATCTACTGAGGAACATCCAGAAGAAGGTTAAGCCTGAGGACCATGGCGTGAATGTCAGGTCTATCAGGCAGACGAGGAAGGGCGACGTCCCCATTGAGGTGGGTGCCAAGGCAGAAGAGCGGTAGCACTTCGGTGATGCCATTTCGGAGGCCCTCGAACAAGACGGGTGTGTCCGACACCTCGTTCCAAGTGCGCAGGTCATGATCTACGACTTAGTCGAGACTACGGATGCTGCTGATGCGGAGGCAGCGGTAAAGACGGCCCTTTGAGAGCAGCTTGGCTCTCCTCCTAGGGTGGGTAAGCCTCACCAAAAGGAGCAACAGAGGCTGCATCCTAGCTTTCGTCGAGCTGGATGCAGCCACTGCTGCCAAAATGGAGAATATTGCCCGACTGAAGGTGGGTTGGGTGAACTGCCGTGTAAAAACACATAGCGCCGAAACCTGGTGCCATAGGTGTCACTCTCTGGGACACATTGCCCGAGAGCGTGCTGCAGGAGATCGCAGCAAATGCTGCAGGTGATGCCTCAAAGAGGGCCATAAGGCGGCGGCGTGCCAGAACCTGGCAACACCCCGCCCGCCGGCTACTGCCAGAAAAAAAACTTTAGGCGGGTAAAGTAGAAGATGTAGAAGAAGAAGAAGCCCAAGTTGTCCTTGTTGGGACAAGAGATCAAAGAAATAAGAAAAACAGAATAAGCCCTAGCAGGCAAAAAAATGGCACCTCCTGAAATAATGCGAAAGCGGCCCTGGGGGATTTCTGCCGAAGAGAAAGGGCGGGGTTTTTTTTAGAGGGTCGTTGAAGGCATCACTATAATGATCAAATCAAGATCTCCGTGTATATTCCTATATATTGAGATCATTCTAGAGATGACATCAGCATCCCCACACTACCGGGAAGTGCGGACCCTTCTCGGTGTGTTATAAGAACATTTTTAACCAGCCCTCGTACAAAAAAAAAAAAAAAAACCCAAAAAAATCATCATCACCCTCGTGTTCCATTTCTTCAGGTAATAATTGTTGGACTTCATCGTTTACTTCAAGCGGCGGCTGCTTGATTTTAGACTTTGATTCGGGGAACACATGATCAACTTTTTCTTTTGTGGAATCTTTAGTAATGTTTACTAGTCTCTGCAGTGGTGTCACTATAGGATTGAACGTTTTATTTAGCATACTATCGTTATAGGCTTTACTCCTATTTAGCATTCGATGCTTCCATCGTATCGCATTATAGGTTTTAACAATATGACGTAAAGTATCCATCTGCTCAAATCCATATTTGCGGTGGGAAGACCTGTTTGTGACATTATTTCTGTCATCTTTACTTTCATGAGTAAGTTGGGAATTTGGAATTTATAATCAAATCATACCACATTATTACAAAAAATATAGATCTTTTCTCCTGCTGAGTGCTTTAAATAATGAAACGTATCTTCCACTAAATGCCAATCTATTTGAAAAATCTAGTTTTTCATAACAAAGTATCTCAGAGGCAACTTTGATCGAAACTCCTAGAAAAACAAATTTTCTTTAAACATACATGCAAACCCCTCGTTTGCCCACCGTTTACAGACATCGAAAATAGCCGATTCCGCACTGTGCGCGAAAGCAATGAGCAAAATCCCCAACATCGATGACCAAAACGCTCTCACCGGTTAGCAAAATGATCTCCAAGGTTACCAAAACATTTTGGCCACCGGTGGCCATCTAGCGTTCTAAACGGTTACTATACGGAGATCATTTTGGGTGAGGTTGGGTTCATTTCGTACGTGACAGTTTGTTTTCGTTCATTTTCGTTTGAGTAATTCGTTGCATGAAGAGGTTAAAGAGTTTATTACAAGCTAAGGTTCAAACGGCAAAAAAATTATAGAAATGGATTTCGCTGACGAAGACAGCATTGCAAGTTTCGATGACCTACAAAAAATGATATAGGAAGCAGACAACATTGTGTTGGACTTGTTGCCAAAAAAATCAAAAGCTAAATACATGGCTGTGTATGAAAAATTTGTACAGTGGCGAAGTGAGAAAGGAGTTGTACAAAAGGATATGCTTGAAGAGGTTATGTTGCTATACGTCAACAAGCTGTCTGCAGAAAATAAATTAAAATCACCAACAGTTTGGTCTAGATATTAAATGCTGAAAAGCTCTTTACTTGCTTACGAGAATATCAACATCAAACCCTGGGAGAAAGTTAATTAATTTATGAAGAAACAAGCAAAAGGATACTGTAAAAAAAAAGCGTCAATTTTCACAGCCAACGACATAACTGAGTTTCGTACACATGCTCCTGATGAGGCACATTTGGTTGAAAAGGTACGTCTTAAAATATAATAAAAATAAATCCTCTTTTAAATAATTGTATTACCTTTATACAATCTTTTAACATTTCTTGAACTCTTTTTGATTTTCTCTGAATTTCTTCAAATTTCTTTAAACCTTTGTGGAATCTTTCGAAATCTCAAAAAATCTTCTGAAATCTTTCTTAATCTTTTGAAATCTCTTTAAATCATAAAACTCTTGAAATATATATAAAAAAGGAACTGTACTGTATTTTTCACAGGTTATTTTGATCTTGGGAATGGCTGGTAGATTACGACGGGAGGAAATTTACAATATCACTGTGCCTAAAAAAATTGCTGCATTTCTCCAAAAGCCGAATCCCGATTCGTACTCAGGCCATAGTTTTCGGCGAACATCAGCGACATTATTAGTCGATGCAGGTGCTGATATAACAGAACTAAAAAGGCATGGTGGCTGGAAATCCTCTGCAGTCACAGGAGGATACTTGGGAGATTCGGTCAATAATAAGAAAAGAACTTTCTCGAAAATCACAGAATCAATGGGAATGGAAGGAAATCCAAAAACATATCGATTATGAAATCTACCACCTCCAGCACCATCCCAGTCGTCAATTCCATCAGCGTCAAAACATGAGAGAATTTCAACACCCATGAATACTGATAATATTTTCAATCCAGGAAAAACAATGCATGTGTTTGGCACTTACACAATTGCACCGTCAATATCGTTCACAATGGTCAATAAAAAAAAAATATATTCCAAAGTTAATGTGCCAAAAAAAGATATATATATATATCGTCAATACTCGGCTTCGGCTTCATTCACCTCAGCCTTGCCTCGGGTTCACGCGGCGCCTTCATACTCGCAGTGACCAAAACGCCCGTTTGGCCTCTCGTATCGAAATATACTATTCTAGAAATTCCAGAACTTGGAGAATCTCTGATCGCATTTGTGCCACCTACATAAAAGTTTCTTGTGGGTTTGGTTGGTAAAACAGGGAACATCCTTATTTGCGCCATCTTTCGGTGACAGCTGGAACTACGCAGTAGTGTCATAGAACTGTCATAGATTAACTACTTCAGCAGTATCATGAAGAAATTAGTAGTGTTTATAAAAAAATGAATAGATTTCCAATTTAAAATTATATATATATATATATATATATATATATATAATTATATATTATATATATATAGTATTATATATATTATATATAGATATATGTTCGGTTTCGGTTTTGGTTCCTTGGGAATTAAACCGAAGGGCCTATGACGAAGCTACCGAACGCGTCCACGGGTTGCGGATATAGGGTCCCTGTACCAAGGGTTTCTGCTGAATATGGTTACAATAATGAATAAGCAGTCGCGGACAATTGTCCAGGGATGGTTCTGAAGGAATAACCCCTAAGCGAAGGCGTCACCACCGTGCCGAAAGCTGAATGACACCTGGGCGAGGTGTTTCAAACGGTGACTACAAGTTCTGTGGTGCGAAAAACACCCAGAGCTCTCGCACTTTTCGCGTCAACGTCTGTGAAACCATGCCAAACAACTCCGAAAAAGGGGCTATGTAAGCGGAGCGCCTACTCTACCGCAGCCTGCACAAGCCGGCAACAGAGAAAGAGTGGCGCCACTAAGACCAACCGCGAACAGGCATCCAATAGACGAAGAACGATAATTCAGGATTTGGAGAAACATCAACATTAAGGTTTCTCCCAAGCCCAAGGATCAGACTGAACTGGATGATGAGCTTCTTGGAGATTTTTCCGAAACATCCGACCTCTGGACTATCAATTGTGGTGCGTACAATTCAGCGAGAACTTTGGCAGATGCAAACCGTAAAACAAAATCAACGGTTGATCATAAGACCAAAAGACGAATGCATCAACTCAGCACAAAGGGAGGCTGGGCAAGACATTACGCGTCCCGCATTCAGTGTGTAATTGACTACATAACATCTGGCAGGACTTTCACTGACAAGGTTCGACAGTTCGCGCGCGAACTCCGGATCCGTCATCACACAATCAACACGTCAAAGCTACTGACCATCAGGCAGCATATTGTTGACAGAATTCGAGTACTATCTAACGCTAAGAGAAGTCTAGAGCGGAGGGAGAGGTGGGTCAGAGAAAATCAACCTATTTTTGTCTCACCGATCTCGACTCTTCCAAGACCCTCCAGTTACTGTCGACCATCCGCCCAAACCAGAGGAGGTCGAAGCATTTTGCAGAGAAGTTTACGAGGTCCAACATCAACTTCAAGAAGACTCAAAGAACATAAATAGCTTCAAGGAGCTGTGCAATGCCCACATAACAGCTGAGGAGGAATACCCACCTATCACTACCGATGCGAGAATTTTCACCTTATATCTAAAGCCGGAAGAGCCTATTCCGGAGTGGTTGGTGGAAGGGCGCACAGTGCTCCTGCCGAAGACGGGCAACTTAGCTGACCCTAAGAATTACAGGCCAATAACTTTTCTGAACACACTGTATAAGATCTTTACAGCTATCCTAAATGATAGGATTGTTCAGACAATTGAACCTTTGTGGCGAGCGATGTATGAACAACGCGGCTCAAAGAAAGGCGTAGCAGGATGTCGGGAGAACCTGCTCATCGATAGATGTGTTTGTCAAGACGCAGCATCCTATCAACGATTCCTGTCAATGGCCTGGATTGATTACCGGAAAGCTTTCGATTCAACCTCCCATAGACTTATCATCTGTCTGTTGGAAAGCTTAAAGGTTCATCCACACAACGTAAGGTGCATAGAGAGATTAATGCCGCTTTGGAAAACCAGATTTACTATCTCATCTGGAAAACATCGTGTGATCACTAACAGTGTCACCTTTCAGAGAGGTGTGTTTCAGGGCGACACCATGAGCCCTCTTCTCTTTTGCCTCACATTATTTCCACTGTCTCTCGCACTTCGCCATTCTGAAGGGTACCTCTGTGGCAAACCTGGAGATCGAAAGCATAAGGTCACTCATGTATTTTACATAGACGATCTCAAGATCAACGCTAGAAATAAAGAAAAACTACGTCAAGCTTCAATTATCGTTATTTCTTGAATTCTCTCAATTCCTTGAATTCTCTGAATTTCTGGGATTCTTCGAATTTTCTGGAATACTATCTTTCGCACTTCACCATTCCGAAGGGTACCCCTGCAGAAAGCCTGGAAATTAAAAGCATAAGGTGACTGATGTATTTTATATGGATGCTCTAAAGATCTATGCTAAAAATAAAGAGAAACTACATCTAGCTCTAGACATTGTCGAAGAGTACACTCAGAAGATTGGAATGGGGTTCAGGTTAGCGAAATATGCCCCGGTTCATTTGAAGAAAGGAAAACTTAATGGCATCCCCGAAGACCCTGAGCTCGTGGACAGAAGCGCTATACGACACCTTAGCGCTGAAGAGACCTATACATGCCTGGGCGTGCCACAGAGCCGCATTCAGGACGTGACATCTATAAAGGATACTCTCCAAAACAGATACAAACGTCTCATCCGGCAGATTTGGTCTTCCGAACTGCCGGCTAAGAACAATGTATCTGCAACGAACATGCTTGCCGTCCCGGCAATACTCTATTCATTTAGAGTGGTTGCATGGACGAAGGACGAGCTCAGATCCCTTAATATCGAGAGAGTCTTCTGTTCCGCGACTTTACATCTCACGCCGCCAGGGTGGTCGCGGAATATTGAATCTTGAATGTCTTCACAACAGGATTATTCTGGGTCCAGCACATATAGTTGCAAATGAACAAGACCCTTTTCTTAAAATGGTCAGGAAACATGAAGAAGCGGGCGAAGGGGCATTTTTGTATAAAGCAGCGGAGGAGGCTGCTGAGACACTCGGCCTTGACTTAAATACCGGGGGTGAGCAAAATGCATCAAATCTTATCCGTCTTGAATACTCACTCCTGAAGGCCCGAATCAAGAAAGCACAGGAGAAAAACTTCCGCGAAGAACTCGTCGACAAGAAGATGCACGGCACCTTCCACAGAAATGTGGAGGATCAGTCGATGTCGTATGAGCTAACGTATGCTTTCCTTAAATCATCCGGATTGAAATCGGGCACGGAGGGTTTCATTTTGGCATGTCAAGACGGTGTCATTTCCACTCTAGCATACCGTCGCCACATTTTGAGCCAAGATATTCCCGATGATAGCTGCAGAGCGTGTCATGCACAACCTGGGCACCTAGGACACATACTATCTAGTTGCCCTACTCATGCGGGAACGACCTACATCCAAAGGCACAATGCGGCACTAAGAGTGCTTTATTACTATCTCTGTCACTCTTACGGAATTAGCCCAAATACCGCTCCGCTAAACGCTCCTAGGGAAATAGAGCCAATTATCGAAAATGAGAGGCGCCGTATATACTGGAACTTCATATTCTCGACAATTGTTTCTGTTGCGCACACGAGGCCTGACATAGTTCTCCTAGACTTCGAGAAACGAACCATGTTCGTTATCAAATTTTCGGCATCAGCTGACAAAAACGTCACAGCCAAGAAGAAAGAAAAGAAAGAGAGGTATAAAGTTCTTATAAGGGAGTTGCGACGGTTATACCCCAAATATTCTGTTAAGCTAATCATCCTAATCATCGGCCCTCTTGGAGGTGTCACAGTTTCACTGGTTAATAGCCTGAAAAGCATCCCTGTGTGTCAACAAAATGCTGAGACACTTGCGGGGAGAATGCAGAAGGCGGTCGTCCTTGGGTCGCTCCGTGTTCTCAGGGTGCACGACTTTGGCCGGATCATCGTATTGACTTCATCGAAGACTGTAACCGCCTATCTCACGGTCGTGAGACGTGGTTACGGCTGAAATTTTACCGCGATTACGCTGGGAGGGGGTCCAATTTTTCAGATTAGCACCCGCTCCCGGCGAAATCCTGCGGTTGTCCTTATGACAAACTTTTAACTATATATATGTAAAATTCAATATTTCAAAAATTCAGAAATAATCAATATTTATATGGTGCAGATATTAAAAATCAATCATAAAAACTGTATAACTAATATGAGAAAATTATAAAAATTATGAAAAAACCTTTTTTAATTTTTATAACTTTCGATGTCAAATTCGGAGCGAGCGACCTCGAATACCTCCTCTATAATATTGAGTCCGCCTACTTGAATTGGCAATTTTTGTCGTCATATTCAAAATTGAGAACAAGTTCAAAGGCATGTAATCGAGATCCGGTTTATAGATGGTGTTGCAAAGCGTAATATTTCACTTGCTGTTAAAATAGTCTCGTAACTGTAAAACTTATGATTAACGAATTTTGGTGATATCTACAACGCTCCTACAGCCTCTATGTCGCGATAGGATGTCACTGGAAAACGGCTTTGTGACGTGGATCACTTGTTGCAATTTGTGATTTGAACTAGCGTATACTTTTAGATTATCCATGTATAGAAGATGAGTGAGTTGTTAGACATTCTGATTATTATGTATTAAACGCATGAAACATGTTACTCAATGTTTTGCTCAATGAGTTTAACACTAAACAGAACTATAATGCACGACCTGAGAAATCGATGATATGTAGCCTGATCTTGTGAACTTTTAAAACTTCATGCATGTACACCTGTGATACCAAAGGGTATCCTTGCTATTAGTAATTGTTTTTTGAATTTTATTTGTTTCTTTTCTGTTAATAATTAACTAAGTAGAGAGGGGAATGAATCGGCAACCTGAGAACAAGTCGGTGATTTTGTCATAGGTTTCTATTTCGTAAGTGCCTTGGCATGTTTTAGGCACGCGGGTATGGCTTTGAGGTTACAAACCAGCGATAGCTTCACACCTCGGAGAGCACCGATCATAAGGACAATCATTTTAACCGAATATCCCGGGAATAATTGTAGCACTTCCCTGCTAAGATCTCGATACCTCTTCGATGATGCCAGGCCTCGAGTGTGAAATGGAGACTGCCGTCTGAAACTCGTAGTTCCAGTAACTTCGGCACTTTTCGTTTTGGACAACTGACTCTATCTGCCTCAGAGCGCTTGCTAGAGCAGGGTCGTGGCATGAGTGGGACATTCAGACAGTATGTGTTCTAGATAATCAGGATTTGCATCACATGCCGTAAAACTATCGTTAGGAACTTTTTGACTTAAAATGCGCCTACGGTATACCAAGGCGGGAATAATACTGCCCTAAGATGCGAAAATAAAATTCTCTGTCCCTGAATTAATTCCGGATGATTTGAGGAAAGCAATCGTTAGCTATTTCGACAAGGACTTATGAGGAGGACTTACTTACATACTTACTTACTTTTAACACCCATCTCATATATCTTCCTTTCGCGCGATGTGAGTTGTACGCAGGATGGATTTCGCCTGACGGCAACCCTGGATTTCTTCCCAGTATTCCCCGTGTTTTATTCGGATCCAGCTTTTAATGGCCATCCCGACACAGCAAGAGGCTATTTCCAGTACCGGTTCCGGTCCTATGTATTCACTCGTTGCGCTGTATTTTGCCAAATGGTCCGCCTTTTCATTGCCCTTGATCCCTGTGTGACCAGGGACCCATATGAGAGCCTCGTTGTTTCTTTCTACAAGTTGGCTTAATGCCTTTTTGCATTCCCAAACCAGTTCTGATGTTATGTCTGGTTTCCTTATTGCAGTTAGTGTCGCTTGGCTGTCCAAGCAGATCGTAATCTGTCTGCTAGCAGCATTTTCTTCTATTAGCGTTTCAGCACACCGAAGGACGGCCAGGATCTCCGCCTGAAAGACAGTAGCATGTCGCCCAAGCGGGATCCCTATCCCCCTCCCTCTTTTTTGTCATAGCTTCCTGCCCCTGACCCTCCCTCTCCCCTGAAGCCATCCGTATACCAGATTTCCCTTGGAGGAGCGGGTTACTATTTGTTTTCCACAAATCCCTGCTTGGAATGCAGACCCGGAGAATTTTGGCAAATTTGAGGCGTTTTGTTATTTTATCTTGCCACACCTCTAGAATCGGCAGTGCGCTGATGTCACTCGGGAGCCTAGTCTGCCTAGTCCACCGAGTCCATCTATTTGTTCTTGCCAGGCGGCCCAACGCGTGTGGCGCTCTAGCAGTTATCGCAACATGTAGGGGTTCTTCACAGAACATGAATCCTATCTCCGCTGTGCGCGTAGTGTGCCCAGTTCAGCTTGCTATCTATGATTACTCCCAGATATTTAACTAAATCTGAAAACGTCAGCTACCCACCACAGAAAACAGGAGCTTCGACTTTCGGCACTTTTTAATTTCTCGCGAAAATGACCAGATTGGTCTTTCCCGGATTTACCGAGAGCCCTGAGCTATCGCGCCAGAGCTCTACGATGCGCAGCGTCAACCTCGTACGACCCATCAACGTTTCCAGATGAGCCCCCCTGACTAGAATTACAAAGTCTTCTGCATAGCCCTGAGTATAATACCCCTCTTCATTTAGCTTTCGAAGGAGGCCGTACACTACAATGCACCACAGGAGGAGTGACAGGACACCCCCCCTGTGGGCAACCCCGTGGAGCTATTCCTCTTACTGGGTCTTCACCCCATCTGTTTTTGAGTCTCCTCTGGCGTAGCATGCTTCATATCCAGCATACTAGCTGGTCCGGCATGCCACATCTCTAGGCCTCTCGACATATGACTTCCGTAGGAGTATTGTTGAATGCAACCTCTATATCCAAGAATGTGCCCACAGTATACCCTCTTTGTTCCAAATGCTGCTCAAATTTTGCCGCAACAGTATGAAGCGCAGTTTCTACCTAGGAGCCTGCCTGAAAAGCATGCTGCCCTCCGTGCAGCGAGGAGGCCAAGAGCACCTCATCCCTAATGTATCTCTCGATCAGCCTGTCCTACGTCTTCAGGATAAAAGAAGTTAGGCTGATTGGTCGGAAATCTCTTGCCGCAGTGTAACCCTCCCTTCCAGGTTTGAGAATGAAGGCCACTCTGCCATCCTTCCATGCCGATGGCACGTGTAAATAATTTCGTAAGAGGAGGGACGAATTAATTTATGCCTCTTTGTAAAAGCACTGGATAAATTCCATCCACCCTTGGTGACTGAAAGGGACAGAAGGACCCTACGGCCCATTCCACCTTTTCGTAATCAGCGACCTTATCGGCGAAATTTCAGTCGAACCTCTCTATCTCTTGGCCCCAGCCTTCCTCCTCTTGGACGGTTCGGATTCGCTGAAAACCCGGGAATTGAACTTCTATCAGATGATTCAGTGTTGCTTCTTCGTCTTCGACAAACTCGCCATAATCGGGCCATGTGAGCCCGAGGTCATTGCAGATAGCCCCTGAGTTGTGCAAACATGCAATTTGTACAATGCATGTTTATAATGATGTGTAACTTCGGAAAGGCTCATCATTTTACTGCAGGCATGATATTATCTACGCCCAAACACCTCACCCACCTAACGGTGTGTTCGCGTTCCGTATACCGGTTTAAGATTAGAAGGGAAAGAATTGAAAGAAGGAGTGGAAGATGTGCTGAAAAGGATAGATGCTAAAGTGGAGATAGAGGAAACGCGAAGTGTAGGAAAGGGAAAGCGAAATGGAGAACAAATTGAACTAGTGAAACTAAAGAAATGGGAACATAAAAGGGAAGTTATGGCAAAGAGGATGTTATATGGACGCTCGGAAAGAAAAGAGAATGATTTGACATGCGTACAAATGAAGATGCAGTATAAGTTAAGGCAAATAGCGAACGAAGAAAGATGTGAATTATGTATGACAGAATACAGATAGCAACTACCATCCAAAAATGACACCGGCTCCCAGTAGAACTGCGGTAAGTCACACTTATAGCCACGTCTCACAACCGTGAGATGGGCGGTCACAGGGCACGATGAAATCACAATGACAGGCCGGCGAAACCCTCGTGTCTTGAGGATACGAAGCGACCCAAGGATGACAGCTTTCTGCATGCGTCTCGCAAGTACCTTGGCATATTTCTGGCACACGGGTATGGTTTTAAGGTTACGAAACAGTGATAGTTTCGCACCTCTGAGAGCACCTATCACAAGGGCAATTACTTGTACCGAATATTTTGGGTACAGTCGTTGCAGCTCCCTGCTAAGGTATTGATATCTCCCCTCCTTTTCTTTCTCCTTGGCAGTGATGTTGTATTCGGACGTAGCCGAGAATTCGATCACAAATATAGTTCGTTTCTCGAAGTCTTGAAGAACGATGTCAGGCCCCAGGTGTGCAACGGAGACTGCTGTATAAAAATCGTAGCTCCAGAAAATTTGGCACTTCTCGTTTTGGACAATTGACTCCATCTCCCTTAGAGCGTTCGGCAGGGCAGGTTTGCGACCAATACCATAATAGCGACAAATATGGCAATAAATTACTCTAAGGGCCGCATTATGTCTGTAGATATAAGTCGTTCCTGCGTGGATGGAACATCCCGATAGTATGTGTTCTAGGTACTCAGGTGCTCTGCACCTATCGCTGGGAACTTCTTGACACAAAATACGGTCACGGCATGCTAAAGTGGAAATCACACTGTCCTGAAATCCGAAAATAAAACCCCCTGTACCTGAATTAAGCCCTGATGATCTGTGGAAAGCAAAAGTTTGCTGATTCGACAAAGCTGTTTTTCTACATTCCTGTGAAAGTTTCCGTGCATTTTCTTGTCGAGTAGCTGTCAATGCAATTTTTTAACCTCTGCTTTCTTCACTTCAGGTCTTAGGAGTGAAGCATCTAGATAGATCTAGAAGAGAATCGCTGCCATTCGCGAAGATGTCAGCTGTACTTAGAACAATTCGTCTTTCAGTCCTTTGATCCATTGTCAGTTTTATTCTTCAATTTGAATCAGCCAAAGCTCTCGCAGTACCATCAACTGAGCAATTGATAATCCCGAGGCTGGAGTCTTGCGAGATATCTCCACGAAGGGAGGCATCCATTTCAGCCACATCTTGGGGCTTAGGAGGCAATTGCATGTTAATGTTTCTCCTTATCCTGAAATCGCGATTATCTCTTATAAGGTGCCTGCTTTCCGCGGTTGGTCTTGATGTCGCTTTCTCATCTTCGTCTGCAGCTTGATCAAGCAGCGGTTGTGGGAGCGCTCCGCGTATATATCTATTTTTCCAGAGGTGGGCACGCTGATTTCGCAATGATTGAATCGAAACGTGCTGAAGCTCTCGGTGTTTCTGGAACCACAGAGTGTGCATACGCGCCATAAAGCCTCGGTAAACAGGGATAATGCTGGAATCGTAGCCGTCTAGCAAGTCATCCTTGAATTGATCCGTCCCCTCAATGAAGGCGTTTCGCCGGTTCGTGTAAGCAGTCGCGGACAATTGGACGGGGATGGCCCTGAAGAAATAACTCCTAAGCGGAGGACTAAACGGTGGCTCTGGAATACCGGGCGACCTCTCAGTATGCAGCCTTATCCTCGCACGCGGGACTCGACAAGGCGGACGAACCCTTTCCCTAGCTGTTCGTGAGAACAATAGTGACACCACCAAAGCACCAAAATGTTGTAGATGCGGTTCAAAACGATCGAACGCGCACAGCACTTGACAATTGGTCGGCGAGCAGTTCCGATCACACTAGAGTTCGGGGTAGTAAAAACAATTTAAATAGAAACACGATGAACACTTTATGGCACGTATGCACACTCTGTGGTGTCAGAAACACCCAGAGCTCCAGCAAGTTTGGATTCAATCATAGCAAAATCAACATATATATACATATATGCTCCAAAGGAGATGGAGTCAATTGTCCAAAACGAGAATTGCCAAATTTTCTGAAACTACGATTTCCGGACAGCTTTCTCCGTTCGAGGCCTGACCTCGTTCTCCAAGACTTCGAGAAACGAAATATATTCCTGATTGAATTCTCGGCTCCGTCCGAATACAACATCACTGCCAAGAAGAAAGAAAAGGAGGAGCGGTATCAAGAACTTAAAAGAGAGCTGCAACGACTGTACTCAAACTATTCGGTACATGTAATGTCCTTGTGATAGGTGCTCTCGGAGGGGCGAGACTATCACCGGTTCGTACCCTTAAAGCCATACACGCGTGCCAAAAATATGCCACGGCACTTGCGAGATGGATGCAGAAAGCTGTCATACTTTGGTCGCTTCTTAGTCGTCAAGACACAAGAGGGTTTTGCCGCCCTGTCGTTTTGACTTCATCGTGCCCTGAGAACACCCATTTCACGGTTGTGACATGTGGTTACAAGTGTTATTTACCGTGGTATTACTGGGAGCTGGTGTCATTTTTTGGACAGCTGTTGCTTCCAGTGGGAACCTCCCACTAGAAGCAACTCTCATCTAAAAATGACACAGGGCGGCTCGCAGTTGAACCGAGGTAAGTCACATCTATGACCACATCTCACGACCGTAAGATGTAGTGGCCACAGGGCATAAAGAAATTACAAGGACAGGCCAGCGTACTTCTCGTGCGTCTTGAGGACACGGAGCGACCCAAGGATGAAAGCTTTCTGCACCCATCTCACGTGTGCCTTGGTTTGTTTTCAGCGAGCGGGTATGGCTGTGAGTTTACGAAACAATGATAGTTTCGCAACTTCGAGAGCACCGCTCATTAGGACAATCCCTTCAACGGAATATTCTGGGCACAGTCGCTTCATTTCTTTGTGAAGGTTTTCATACCTCTCCTACCATTCCTTTTCCCTAGCAGTGATGTTGTAGTCGGCCGGAGCCGAGAATTCTATCACCATCATAGTTCATTTCTCGAAAGCTTGGAGAACGATGTCCTGACCATGTTTAGGAGGGCATCTCTGCCATTTGCAACGATGTAAGCTGTACTTAGAACAATTCGGTTGTGAAGACATTGAACCAACAGATTGAACCACCCTAAACGAGTAGAGTAGAACCGGCACAGCAAGCATATTAGTCACAGATACCCTGTTGAACGTCGAAAGAGTTGAAGAACCAAATCTGCCGAAGAAGACGCTTGTATCTGGTTTGGAGAGACTCCTTTGCTGATGATACGTCCTGAATGCGGCTTTGAGGCATTCCGAGGTATGTATAGGTCTCTCCCATGTTAAGATGTCTAATAACAATTATATCCACAAGCGCAGGGTCCTTGGGAACGCCAGTAATCTTTCCCTTCTTTATATTAACTTTGGCACACTAGTCCAAACCAAAGTCCATCACAATTTCTCCTGTATACTTCTTGACGATATATATAGCAGTTTCAAGTTTGCTTTTACCAGAGGCATATATCTTCAGGTCATCCATGTAAAATACATGAGTGACCTTATGCTCACGCTGATTCGTGTCGCCACATAGGTATCCAGAAGAATTTCCTAGTCCGAGAGATAGAAGCAGAAGTTTGACGCAAAACAGCAAAGGGCTCATGGTATCGTTCTGAAAGACGCCCCTCTGGAAGGTGACGCTGTTTGTTGTCACACGCTAATTTCCAGATGAGATAGTAAATCTATTTTTCCAAAGGGGCATCAATCTCTCTATGCATCTCACTATGCGTGGATGCACCTTCAAGCTATCCAACAGACAGATGATTAGTCTGTGAGAGGTTGAATCGAAAGCTTTTCGGTAGTCAATATAGGACATTGACAGGGCGCGCTGATGGGTTGCAGCGTCTTTACAGATGCACCTGTCAATTAACAGGTTATCTCGATAGCCTGCTACACCTTTTTCGAGCCACGTTGTTCATATATCTCCCGCCACACACGCTCAAATTTTGGAGCAATCCTGTTGTTTAGGATAGCTGTAAAGATCTTGTACAGTGTGTTCAAACAAGTTATTGGCCTGTAATTTTCTGTGTTGAACAAGTTGCCATTTTCGGTAGGAGTATAAGACGTCCTAACACCAGCCACTGCAGAATGGGCGTTTCCGATTTTAAATATGAGGTCAATATGCGGGCCAAATGTTGGTGTGGAGAAGTGAACTTCTTCCACCAGAAGTTTTTGATACAATCTGGTCCTGCAGCGGAAAAGTTTTTCGTGCCCCTAAGTGCTTTTTTTACTCCTTCGGCGTACTTCGGCGTACACATCCATTTTTCCAGAAGTGGGCACGTTGACTTCGCAATGAATGAATCGAAATGTGCTGAAGCTCTCGGTGCTTCTGGAACCACAGAGTGTGTATACGAGCCATAAATCCTCGGTGAACAGGGATAATGCTAGCATCGTAGCAGTCTAGAAAGTCACCCTTGAGTTGATCCGTCCACTCAATATGGGCGTTTCGCCGGTTCGTCGTCGTGTTTCAATCTAAATTATTTTCAGCACCCCGAAATCCAGAATGAATGGCATTGTTGTTCGACCCATGTCGGGTGCTATGCGCGTTCGATTGTTTTGAACCACATCTACAACTTTTTGGTGTTTTGGTGGTGTAATTGTTGTTCCCACGAGCAGCTAGGGAAAGGGTTCGTCCCCGAATCACCGTTTAAGACACCTCATCCAGGAGCCATTCAGTTTTCAGCATGGTAGTCACGCCTCCGCTTAGAGGATAGAGGTAGGATAGGATAGAGTGTCCCTGTACCACGGGTTTCTGCTGAATGTGGTTACAATAATTAATAAGCAGTTGCGGAAGATGGTCCAGGGATGTTCCCAAAAGAATAACCCCTGAGCAGAGGAGTAATAACCGTCCCGAAAGCTGAATGTCACCTGGGTGAGATGTCTCAACCGGTGACTCTGGGACACCGGGCGACCTCTCAGAGTGTGCAGCCTTATCTTTGCATGCAAAGCTCTACAAGGATGGACGAACCCTTTTCCCTAACTGCTCGTGGGAACAGCAAATATAACACAAAAAATAGTTATAGTAAGTGCGGTTCGAAACAATCGAACGCGCAGGGATTCCGACAATCGGACGGGCAACAATTCCGACTATCCTAGAGTTGGGGAAGCCAGTCAAGACGGAAACAATGCTATTGACCGGCAGAATCTCATTACTTTCAAGTGGACGGATCGACTCACGGATGACCTGCTGGACTACTATGCCGGGGAACTCCGAGAAAGGAGTTATATAAGCACCAGATAATAATAAATCAACAGATAATAATGCCGCTTTGGAAAACCAGATTTACACTATCATCTGGAAAACATCGTTTGATCACTAACAGTGTCACCTTTCAGAGAGGTATGTTTCAGAGCGACACCATGAGCCCTCTCCTCTTTTGCCTCTCATTATTGCCACTATCTCTCGCACTTCGCCATTCTGAAGGGTAATTCTGCGGCAAACCTGGAAATCGAAAGCAGAAGGTCACTTATGTATTTTACATGGATGATCTTGAGATCTATGCTAAAAATAAAGGGAAACTATATCTAGCTCTAGAAATTGTCAAAGAGTACACTTAAGAGATTGGAATGGAGTTCGGGTTAAAGAAATGCACTAAGGTTTATTTGAAGATAGGAAAACTTAATGGCATCCCCGAAGACACTGAGCTCGTTGGCAGAAGCGCTATATGACACCTTGGCGCTGGAAAGACCTATACATACCTGGGCGTGCCATCGAGCCGCATTCAGAACGTGACATCTATAAAGGTTACTCTCCGATGCAGATACAAACGTCTCATCCGAAGGATATGCTTGTATGATCTAAATTTTGCTTTCCTTAAATCATCCGGATTGAAGTCGGGCACGGACGGTTTTATTTTGGCATGTCAAGTCGGTGTCATTTCCACTCTAGCATACCGTCGCACCATTTTGAGCCAAGATATTCCCAATGATAAGCCAAGGAGAAAGAAAAGAGAGAGGGGTATAAAGAGCTTATAAGGGAGTTGCGATTGTTATACCCGGAATATTCTTTTAAGCTAATCGTCTTGATTATCGGCGCCCTTGGAGGTGCCAAGCTTTCACAGGTTAATAGCCTAAAAATCATCCCTGGGTGTCAACAATATGCTAAGACACTTGCGGGGAAAATGCAGAATTCAGATTAGCAACGGCTCCCCGCGCAATCCTGCGGTTGTCCTTATGAAAAACTTTCAACTATATAGATATATTTTTTTAAGGGTTTAACAACCACCGCACGGTCTAACTGATAGCAACTGCCATCTAAAGAATGACACTAGCTCCCAGTATAACCACGGTAAATCACACTTATGGCCACGTCTCACAACCGTGAGATGGGTGGTCACAGGGCACGATGAAATCACAACGACAGGCCGGCGAAACCCTCGTGTGTCTTGACGACACGAACCGACTTAAGGATCACAGCTTTCTGCATTCATCTCTTAAGTGCCTTAGCACATTTTTGGCACGCAGGTATGGTTTCAAGGTTACGAACTAGTGTTAGTTCCACACCTCCAAGAGCACTTACCACAAGGACATTACTTGTACCGAATAGTTAGGGTATAGTCGTTGCAGCTTCCTTTTAAGATTTTTTGGTTTTCAAATTAGACCGATTTATAAGAATAAATGTATAAAGATGGTAGTGATTAATGGCCTTTGGTCTTTGTAATATCATATATTTAAGAAGCACAGTCAATGCATTTCGCTCCGGAACCACAGCCTCATCAGGACTATAACAAACAATGGATAATATCATGAATATACATACATATATGGTCTATTATCGACAAATACATTTTTCATTTACTAATTTTATTCTTAAGCTTACCGCAATGTGTACTTTTCATCCAAATTGAATCTAAAAAATGAATGGTAGTTCTCATATTTTTAAGAAGTCAGAAAAATAAAAAAATCTTTTTTCTTTAAGCGTTCATAACCTCACTAAATTTGGAATAGGTATTTGGAGTTATTTTGGAAAAGTGTATTTAATGGTTTAGAGTTTGTCATTTTCACTATTGTTTCTGAGTTTACTGTTATAAATTGGTGTAAAAAATTTTGTAACTATTGTTGAAACTAATGATAAGTGCAAAAAATTTAGCGTGGAGCTACGTTTTTGTGCTGCTCCAAAACCTTCAGAGTGTATGAACTAACGTTAGAAATGTGTGAATGCGCATGCGTCAGATCCGTTGGTAAGAGAAGTAATTTAACCGCAAGTTCCGATTAAATCATGATAAAATACACTTAAGTTCTCTGTGTCTGTTCGAAAGTTTACTGAGTTCATATTTTTAACAATGAAAAACATTTCCATAATGTTTCTATTATGATAATTGTTTTCCATTCCTAAAATTTTAACTTTTTTCTCATTAAAATTGAAGAACCCCGCACCAAATGTACAGAAAAAAGCCTTATGATAAAAAATTCTACAAAAAATTTTTTCTTGTATTTTCGAACCTGCAAACTAAAAATTCGAAAGAAAAATGTCAGAAAGATGGACAGTTTTCAGACAAACACTTGTCCAAAGTTTCGATTTTTACATGTATTTTAATGGAAAAATGCTTATTTTAGCAAAATGTTTTTTTCCTCAAAAACGCTATGATAGATTTGACTAAAACTTTTATATTTTGACGATTAGGCGTACCGAATCAAAAGATTCATACCCACGAACTAGAAAGATTAACGATTCTTTGAGTATACAGCATGTTTTTGGGGATGTTTTTGTACCCTAAAGATCCAAGTAACATATGTAAATCATAATTTCTTAGTAACTAAAATCAATAGAGGTTTTTATTCAATTACTACGGTATGAAAATACTTTTTAATAAGTGAAGTAAGCGTACATAGCAAGAATATGTTTTGACCTACTTTTAGGGGATGTTTCACCATCCCTTAAACAATGAGTCTGAAGTTCCTAACGCATTAATCAATAACGAAAAATAATTTTATTTTTAAATGCATGAAAGCTGCTATTTTATGACAGAAAATAGTCGCGTACAACCCTAAAAACTTCTTAAAGCACTTT